>PDND01000027.1:0-178177 GCA_002572855.1 [Emmonsia] crescens
CCCCCCCCCCGCCCCCTCTCCCCCTTCTTTTTTTTTTTCCCTCGCGCGAAATCAAATGCATGGCGTCACGGTAGCCCTTCAAATATTTAAACACCTTTGAATTTTTCCTTTGCGTCTTTTTTGGCATTAATTTATTTTCCCAAGCAATTCCCTCTTCGCGCCTCTTAACAACTATTACTATTATTACTATTACTATTACTACTATAGTAGTCTCCCCTTTAAAGAAAAAAAAATCTACATAACAAATTTTTCTCATCCAAGCCATTTTTTAGGGGAAATTTTACACCCATTCTAGCAAAGGAAAAGACGTCGCAATGGCCGTGGTTGTCAACTTTTGCATGGGAAATCCTACTTACAAGCAGATACCAATCCCGCTTGCCCTGAACTATAAAACAGTCAACGTATAATCGTTGAGAGGAGGATAAAAACAGCTGAACACAATACTCCAAAAAGGCCCTTTACGAAACCCACGTATCGTACAAATGCTCAGCGTTGTAGGAGCAGTGGTCGCCAAGGAAGCTATATCTCCCTCTCCACCCCGCAACCGCCTCAAGCGGAAAGTCGTTGTATATTTCATCTCAAGAAAGCCCGGAACATAAAACTTGTTTCCTATTTATTCCCCCGTAACTAAAAATTTTAAAAAAAGAAGGGAAAAAAGTGACCAAGAAAAGAAAAAAACGAAAAAGAAAAAACCAGAGAAAGCAAAATCCCACCAACCGATATTATAAGTACAGCAAAATAATAACGCCTGTTTCCCACGCATAACATAACATATATGCCACAATATCATCAAAACGGGGAGTATGAGCGAATCATAACAATCTGCGGAAGTAAAATGTGGGGATTTTTAGAGCAAGGAGAAATGGTTACAGCGGATCGTAGGAGGAGGGGAGCAAGTATGAGCTATGAGCTGAGATCTGTGAGCCGGGGGCCAGCGACAGATATTGTTAAAGGAAGGCAGTCGTGAGCGCGCAACGGACTCCCGTCGTGGACATGTAGGGAGGATATATATATATAATTGCCTCGACGGGATACAAGGTTCCAAGTGCGTCGCTTTTCGCAAAGTATGGCGTAAGGTGTAGCTGTGTGTGTGACGGAGATGTATAATATGCGGAGACCGGGGGTGATATCGGTATACGCCGCCCGTATACATATGTTAACCTGGTCCGATTCGGGGCCTATGAGTGGTTGAAGAAAGAAAGGGAGATGTATGTTAGCCAGTTATTCGGGGGGGTAGATAGATAGGCATCTCGGAGATTCCAGGAGGCGCCGTTATGGTAGGATAGCGGGCGCGAAGTATGCACCAGCCCCGAGGAGGGGGAGAAACGTACATATCATGATGCTCACTCAGATTGCTGAGATACTTATTCAACTCCTCCACGCGCTCCTTGTGCGTCTTGACGCCTTCACGTTTGAGGCGTTCGTCGAGCTGTGGGGAGTTTTGAGTTAGCAAAGTGTGGATTTATGAAGCATGTTTGAGCGGGATGATGATATTGACGGCCGTATGTAGCTCCTCATCCCCAGAGGAGATAAGGGGAAATAAAATGGAAAAGGAATCAGATATCACACATACCCTCTTCCTCCTTGCCTCCTCATACCTCCTCTCGGCCTCCGTCTTGCCCACAACAACCTTCTCAACCCCTTCACTTACGCCCCGACTCACACTCCGACTCCCACTCCGACTCCCACCCCCATCCCCATCCGGAGCCGCCGTCGCACTCTCACCCTCACCCTCAACGCTCTTCATCCTCGGCCTAGTACTACCACCATCCCTCTCCTCATCATTACTCCCATTCCCACCCTCCTTCTCCTTCTCCTTTTCCTTCTTTCTCTTCTTCTTCCCCTTTTTACCAACCCGGCCGTCAAGCACAGGCGCGCCCTTGATCTTCAGCTTCCCGCCGCCGCTGACGTACTCGCTTGCGGGAGCCATCGGTGTACGGTTGGTTGTCCGGGGTACAGTACAGTACAGCGAGGCTATCGGTCGAATATGTGTACTATTGTAAACATAGCTGGATTTTGCTGTGTCTGTGTGAATTGAAATCGGCGAAGTCAATGATAGATAACTAGGTACTGGGGGAGGTTTCGGAGGTAAAGTTGGACAGCTCCGCTGGTATGCTTATATAAGCTGATTTTTTGTTGGTATTGCCACTCACTGAACTGGATTTGAAGGATTCGAGCTCAAGCTGGGATTGTTTCAAGAGGAAGAGAGTTGGGTTTAAGAGGATATTTTATGATAATTTTTATGCCCGGTGGGTATACTACAATAATATCTGCTTATTGTTTCATAGATGATCGTGATATTTGGGGTTTATCTAAATAAATAGTCATAAAGGGTCAACATGTAATCATCTGCCATACCAGATCCCCTATTTTGCCAAGGGCATCATGATCAAAATAACCTCTAAATACATGAAGGGTATGGCAATTCAAAGATAAAAGAGTCATGGTTTCCATCATAATACTCAAAATTAGTTTTAATCAAAGGGGATCGGCCGCAACTTAGATCCACCCATCCTCTTCCGCATCTCTTCCCCAGCAGCAACAGCACTAGGAACCTTGATACCACAGCAGTCACCCCAGTGATCTACTCCCTCATTCGAATGATCATGCGTATGACCATCCCCATCGCCCAATAGCTGTCCCAACTCATCCTTCCGCTCCCCCATCCCAGGCACAGCAGGAATCAGCCCACCAAACATAAAATGCTGCATAATCGGCAACTTCCCCAGAACCTCCTTGACGAACATCTTCTTCATCCCCGTCTCGACCTTTTGCCAATTTTTGGCGCCGGAGATATCGTCCAGCATGGGACTGTGCCAACGGAGACCCTTCACCGTCTTTACACTGTCGACCCATCGGACCTGCTCCAGGTATATCCAGTCATCCCCTTCTTCGTCCAAAATGGCTTTATTATGGATACCTAGCGGGGTAATGTATGGGTGGCCGATAAGCTGTGCAGCGCCAAACATGAAGGGGAGGAAATGGTAATCGTCCAGACCCCAGACACCATGCGAGCCAGCAGGTTCCAGGTAATAGGTCGCCTGTATCCGGCGCAGGAGATGCATGTATCGAACAAAGACACGGAGCACGAGGACGGGGAATTCCTGCCTCTCGAGTAACCCCAGCTGGTACAGACATAGCAGCCACATGACGAAATTCAATTCGTGACCGGAGCCGTAATCGAGGCGGCTGCGGGAGCCTAATGAGTTCACAAGGTATGTCGATAACTCGTCTACTGCTGCTGCTGCTGTATCATCATCACCATCAGAGCCGATAATTTCCCGCTGCCAATGTGGGCTCTGCGCTGCTACATCATCGAAGAGCGAGCGGAAAGCGGGATTGCCAAACCGCGAGCCATTCTGGTCGAGGGATGGGTTTTTCTCAACAAGGGAGTCTATGGAGGAAAGGACATTGAGGATTTTGAGGATGATGGGCGAGGAGGGCAGTTTTTCAATGGCGGATACGGGCTTGGACCTGACGCTGTCGGACAGGTTCAAGATAAATGCGAGGATTAAGGTGTACGTGGGGGAGGAGAGGAATGTTTCATGGTCCTCGTGGGATAGTATTCGGGATACTGGATGTGTGTACTGAAGGGATTCTCTGCTTGTTGGCTTGGGAAGCTCGGGAGTCTCAGGTGGGGGGTCCTGGGTTGATTGGGGACCTCTCTGTCGACCTTGGCCGCCTGGTCTAGAGAGTCTTTTTGAGAGGTCTATTTTTGAAGTTGAAGAAGGTGATGTCGACTGCTGCGGCATCGAGGACGCCATGGTTATAGTGTGCTGCCTTTTGAAGCAGTTTGTTTGAGGGTATATAATACTATATATATAATATAGAGTGGCCTCTGGAGTTTTGAAGATTGAAGTTGGTTGGAAGACCCCAAACGTAGTTGATTACTAAGCAGCAGACCTCCTCCGCGTAGTCCGTGCATTGATCGGCCGCTAAATCTTATCGGGACTAGGGCGGTTTATTGCTCATCAATGGACGTCATTCGTGAATATTCAGCCAGAATTCAATATAAATATCAAGATTTTCATAGACGAGAAGATTTACGAATATCCGCTACGGATATATATGCAATTGCTAGTATTAGATTGAAGGACTGCCTCAACAATGCAGATGTTCTGTCCAGACTTTATCATGAAATTCAACCTATCTGCAGAGACTCAAAACACCCGAACAGTTCTGTCATCTTTGCTGTTAAGTACTCCGTAGATGACAACAGAACTCAAGAAATGCTCTCTTTCAGAAGAATTAGAGTTAATAGAAGTCTGTCTCAGTTGATCTACAGGCATATGAATTGTCAAATCAGGTTCATTTAAAAGTACGGCGCAGAAAAGAGTTTCTCTTCTCAAATTACTTTTTTATCTATTTTAACAGTCTGGCAGAAACCTCTGTTCTCTCTGTTTCCCTCTGTTTTTTCTTCTTTTTCTTTTTTCTTGTCTTTGTGAGGAGAGAACTATTTATTTAATGCATCTTTTTTTGACATGAGTGATCAGAGTGTGGGTCTGATTGTTACACAGCCTGATCTTAGCAGTCATAACTGGCATTTATTTATTATGCAGAAAGCTGAAACCATCCTCATACAGAGTAAACTTAACTTAGTTCATCTTCTTTGCAACAAATCAAAAATATAATCAAATTGGCAGAGGACTGAAAAGGGCAAATGTTGATAAATGAAATCTCATCTTCTCTAATCCTTAGTCTCAAGCCATCATTATTCATGGTTTTATATACTCTGTAATGAGTAGAGAAAGGATATTATTGGATAGACAAAGATGGCTTTGACTGTAGTTACAGTATATTATATGATTATCATCTTCTGTGAAACTATTGAGCTATGATCATAAGTATCATTTAAATACTCACAGCTTCTTTCCGATAGGAATCATAAGCAATCTCCATCTCCGTACAGAGGACTCTGTATATCTTCTTCCAACCCACCCGAGACCAAGAATCCCCCCTCTAATCCCCCTCATTTATTAGATTCCTAAAATACTCGCCACGCCAGCCAATGTCTTATATAATACTACAGTACTACTGTACTCCATACATGGGTATGATTTCAGGCGAAAAGCGGGTTGTGAAAGTGGTCTCGTGAGCAATTTATTGGCCTCATCCCATCTCTCATCTCTTGTGATCTCTCGCATCGGCGCCGAACTCGATGAAGGCAGAGACATTGATAACCACATATATAACTATAACTATCCACGGAGCATAAGCTAGCCAGAACACAGTTACAATAATAGAACCAAATATAATAATAGCCAACATAACATATTTACTGCGTACGGACGTACATCTCCCAGAGCTCATCCAAAAGAGTCCCCTTTTTCCCCGCCGATGACATTGATTTTGGCCTAAATTCGGGTTGCATTAGAGCATTTGCCAAGTCACATATTCGCACCAATGACGATGCTTTGATGTTCGATCATCTGCAGCTCAAAAGACTCAAAAAAACAAAAACAAAAATAAACTGCATCCGTGAGGCTGGGCTGCCAAATACCCAAAAACGCAAAAAAGAAAAAGACGCAAAAAGAAGAAGCAATTAATTTAACTAAGCTGGGTGGTCCGCGGATGTATGGAGTACGGAGGAGTAGATTATTTAGTTACAGGTCGGGTCGGTCACGGTGGTTACATAGGCTAGCTTCCTCACGGATACTTTTTTAACTACTTCATACTTTCGCTTCTCTTCGCCTCCACCTGTTCTTGTTCTTCTCCGCATCGCATCCACGTTCCACACACCCCCGCCCCCCTCCCATCGGAACCCATCCTGGATACCCTCAAATAGGTTATGAAATGCCAGAAGCCGTGGCTGGCCCGGGCCAAATGACATCTGCCGCGAAACGACAACAGAGCGACGAGAGCGTATACGAGAGGTCGTTGAGCACTAGCTCCGACTCGCTCGCCTCGTCCAGCTCCGGCCATTATTCCACCCGCCAGACCCCCGCTGCCTCTGCTGTTCCTATTCCCAGTGAAGATACCCCGATCGCGATATCTAACCGTCGAGGGACTGAAAGAAACTATCGATCAACTGCTGAGAATGTAGTCGATGATTATTCTGCTGGAGATTCTATGCAGCAGCCTGCGCACGTGCAACAATCGCAACAACCGCAACACCAACAACAACGGAAAACATCCATGCATGGACCTGATTCGCAAGGGTCGAACAATGGAGGAGGAGGAGGCGCCATATCACGCACGTATAAGCGGATAGTAGAGAAATTCGGCAGTCTCGAGCTAGAGAATAAGGGGAGTGTCGCAAGAGATCATTTAGCACTTGGTATGGTCTTGTCTATTCCATTATATTCCATTCTACTCTATTCTCGCTATCTTGGAGCTATCTATCTATCTATCTATCTATCTATCTATTCTCTTCTTATATACAAAAACATCCTTTCTAACCAACCCAACAAACTCGGCTCACAGAACGGACATTCCTCGCCTGGCTCCGCACCTCCCTCGCCTTCGCCTCCATCGGCATCGCAGTCACCCAACTCTTCCGCCTAAACAGCACCATCACAGAAGCAAACGCCCACCTCCTCTTCGACCCTTCACAACAACGACAACGACAACAACAACAACCCCCACCACCACCCTTCACCACAACAAACCCCCTCTACTCCCAACACGAACACACCCTGCCCCCCCCCCTCCCCGACCTCCTCCTCGACTCCTCCCAAACCAACCCCGCCAGCATCACAGCCAACGAACTCCTCGCCCACATCGAAGGCGGCAAACGCCTGCGCAGCCTCGGAAAGCCCCTCGGCGCCACATTCCTCAGCATCGCCATCGTCGTGCTCATCATTGGCTTCCACAGATACTTCGAGGGCCAGTATTGGGTTGTGCGCGGCAAGTTCCCCGCAAGCAGGGGCAGTATTGCGCTTGTGGCCTTTATTGCGGGTTCATTGATGGTTAGTAGCCTTGTGGTTATTTTGACGATTTCGCCGGGGGCGTTGGAGAGTTGATGGTACTGTGATCTATGTTGATGTTGATGTTGGGATGGGAGAAGGGGGGGATGGGTGTGTTGGTGTATATAATTAGTTATGGCATGTTGCTTTATATAAGTTATCGGGTATTATATGTGAAGTGTGCGCGATGGGAGGAATTTTTTTTTTTTTTTCATATTCTTAATTCTTTATTCTTTATAAACCCTCAACTATTCTTAGGGGCACCCTTTCACTAAACGTTAACTAAAATATCACTAAACTTTAACTAGATTTAGGCTATTAGGCAATACCTTCTCCCGCATCGCATTTGATGATGAGCTTTTTTTCTTCTGACAGAGGGTGGGGTCATGTGACCTAGACTAGCCCTCCCTCGAAGGCTGGCCAGTCACTTCCTTGTAGTGTTAAAAGACCACACCACTTCGTACGGACTAGACCAACCAGGTTTACTATCACAACCCCCTATCCAAGCAACAATGTCGTCGCGGAGGCATCAGTCATCTCTTGAGGGAGTTTTGGATTTTTCAGAGCCCTTCTCGCTGACTCCACAGCAATCTGATGCCGCGAAGAGTCTCTTTGATATATTCATCAAGGACTATGGCCTCGAACGAGCAATAGAAAGGGGTTACAAGCCTGCGAAATTGATACACACCACACTTTACTATATCTCTTCAAAAGTCTCATTCTTAGCTCTTTTCTTCACATTCCTGCATGAGAATTTGGCTGTTGTTACGTCTAACATTACGTTGGCTTTATCATACTTTGAGGATTTCAGTTCTTGGGAGCCCGCTGCACGAAGCGTTGTGATGGGTGCTCTCGAAGAATTTGCAGACTTCATGATTACCCAGTTCTTTCTTCCACGTGCGTTTGTGCCCTGGTGGTGTCTCATACTTGCAATCACCTTCCAACTCAAGCAATTCAGTTAGAGCTTCATCCGTCAAGACTCCGCAGCCAACGCCCGCGTCACTGTCCACAATACAAGCATCAACCCCCACTAACACAAAGCAGCGCATATCTGTCCTGAGACATGACTGCCTTGTCCGTGATCACCATCGTTGTGTTGTGACTCGGAAATTCGACATAACGGAAGCTAGAAGGCGTCATGTGAGGAACCAAAATTGTACAGATGATGATGGAAAACTCCTTGAAACGGAGCGACGTGATAACTTCCTGTATCTGGAAGTCGCCCATATACTGCCTCATTGCCTAACAAAAGTTACTTCTGGGGATGAAGATCTAGTACGAATAAACCCTGCCGTATCTAGGGTTTCACTAACTGATCTGAAGTCCGAGTCGAAGAAGAATGTACTCCAGATTCTGGACATGTTCGATCCTGGCATCACTCACCTCATTGATGGCCTGAAGATTGACAGCCCATCGAATGCTCTCACACTAACGCTTGATAACCGCCGGCTCTTTGGCGAATTCCAGATATATTTTGAGCCTACGGGCAGAGCCTATGAATATAGGATTGATTCCGTCGAGGGCGGTTTTCTAAGTGACCCTTTCTTCCCTGTCACTCGCACCCTGACGCTCAGTCCCAACCATACAATTTACCCGCCGTCTCCTCGGTTTCTCGGCATTCATCGTGCCATCTCACTTATCCTTAAACTTAGCGCCGCTACTGAATATATAGAGCGGATTCTTCAAGACTTGGAACAGGTGACGGTGGAAGCAGATGGGTCAACCCATTTGGGTGATATAATGAGATTACGATTTGATGGCTGGATAAACCAGTTAGCTGTATTTTAGTGAGATGAAGCCTTCTTTTCCTTTCCTTTCTTTTTTTGGCAGGCTTATTCGACTGATGAATGATAAACTGAGACATAAGGTTTGACGGCGTTTTCCACTGGCTACCTGTACTGAAGAGTAGGAAAAGTGCGAGGCCTTTTCACAGGTTGCTTCTTCAAGCTCATTCCCACTTCTTATCATCACGAACATGGTCAACATAGTTCTCTCTTCATAGACGGGTTTTCAGTTATTTACAGCCTGAATCCTCGTCCCCCTTCTCCCACTCATCCCCCATGTAATAATATAATGTAATAAATGATCAGCAAAAAAGTACCTGCTCGCGCTATTCACACCTGTTGGGAATGGAAGGCTTGCCACCCATATCTCGAATACAGTGGCAAGTTATTGCCATGTCAGAAAACAGAGATGCTCTTTCAAACCCCCCCCCCCCCCCAACCCCATAATCACATGGCACACAAAAATGCCAATTCAATACAAAGTGTTATTCACTAGGAACGAACCAGAAAGGCCCAGAAGACAGGTGTCACCCGTTCAATCGGCAAAGCTGTCAAGACAGAGTAAGGTACGGGGACTACGGGCTAGGATTGAGAGAGATGGGCTCATGAGTGTTGAAGATATATCATTCATTTTCCTCCCAAGAAAAAGGGGTTGGGTTGGTGGGTGGGGTGGATTGCAGAAGCGCTGAGGCATGAATTGTGAGAGCTTTTTTTATCAAAAAAAAACTGTAATTTTCCATTTTTATTTTTATTGTAATGTGAGTATGTATAACTTTTTTTTCAGCCTGAGCTGAAATTTCATATGAAACAAAAGATTTCCCCTGTTGATTTTTTTTTATCTTTCATATGTCCAGAGTTTGAATGATGTCATGATGAGCTTGGCATATTTTCTGAAGCTATGGCTTCAGCTTCGTACTCTCTAGAGATATATAATAGATTAGATAAACTATATTGTTAAACAAAAAGTTGGTTTTTTTTTTCTTCTAGCTATTTTGTTTTTTCTGGTTTGTTTCTTCTTCTTTGTGGCTAAAATGAGGGAACATAAAAAAAGTATAAAAAAAAGACCTTTGTTGCTGAAGGAGAAGAAAAAAAGGTTGAATGAATGAATGAATGAGTGAGATGATTGATTGATTGTAAAAGTTTTTTTTTCTTTTTCCTTTAATAAAAAAAAGAGAGAAATTGTTAACAAAAGGAGAGGAAAAAGATTCGAAGAAATCAGATGTAAAAAAAATTGAAAAAAAATGAAAACAAGAAAGCCTCCATAAAGTCAATAGGTCCCATCCATGATATCGTTGTTGCCTTGATATTTACGCCGCCAGCCGAAAATGAAAAAAAGTGGGAAATGAACAGAATGAAATCGGAACGGAAAAAGGGGGAATAAATTGAATGGAAAAGAACATGGAAAAGAAAAAGAAAAAGAAAAGAAGAAAGAAAAAAACTAAAGGGAATATAATAAAGACGAAATAAGATGTGGAAAAAAAATGAGTTGAAGATGGAAAAAAAAAGAGGAATAGCAAAAATATGACTTTGACATACATACGTAAACCAGACAGATCGCTCTTTAACTGTCGGATTTCTTTCTTATGATGCTCATGATAAAACTCGAACAAAAAGAGGGGGGTATTGGGTAATGGTAGGGGGTATATTGTATGTAATTGCGCGGATTCGATTCGATTCGATTCGATTCAATCAGTTTCCCTTTGTTTCTCCTTCGTTTTCCAAAAGTGCATCAACCGACTAATCCGATGTCCCTTCTTCTTGCTCTTCTCAACCTCATCGCGCGGCGCCTTCTCCTCATAACTAAGCTTCGATTTCTCTCCGGTACTACCCGTGACGAGCTTAGATAGACTAACCAGGCTGGACCGTTTGGGCGCATTCGAGCGACTAGTTCGCCGGGATGTGCCTGCGGAGAAAGAGGAGGCTCGATCGCCGGGGGCACGGGTATAGAAACTGGAGGAAAACCTGGGCATGGTACCCGTTGTGGTTGAGGCGCTGCTGGTTAGGGATGGGACGTCCTCGACGGAGTCGTGGCGGTAATTATACTCGGCTGCAGCGTGGTCCATGCTGTAGACCGAATGGAATGTGTGGCGATCACGATCTGTCATTGTTGAGGAAGCGGTTGTTAAACGGGGGGCTTCGAATGAGAGATTGGAAGGGCTTGGAGATGGGAAGCTGGTCACGGCGACGTCCGGGATTGGGGTTCTGGGCAGCATCGAGTAGACATATTCCGGTGAGGTGGATGGACGTTTCTCTGGGAGGATTGTACGCTTTTCAGCTGGCATCGGCCAATCGTCGATTTCGATGATCTCGATATCGTCAGAACGTTGACGGTTCTGTGAAAGGCCACATGACCCAATCGCAACCGAGCTGGGAGTAATTGGAGAATCCATAGGCTGAGATGTCCCTGGGCGACTGCTGGTGGTCTCACAGGCTACGTCAGCAACAAAAGTTGGGCGGTTCTTGGAGCCCACAACCTCAATACCAAGACCAGGTGCCGCCGGGTTGCTCTTATTATGATTCAAAGCAGCACGCGTCACCGTTGCAGACGAATTAGTTCCAAACGGGTGCTTTGCTTCATCATATGATGCAGTAGGTGAAGATGCCTGGGATGCTGGGTCATCTGTTTCAGCAAGGAATGCATCTTCTTCCTCTTCATAGAAAACATCTGGGTTCGTAAGAGCCGAAGTCCCTCCGAATCTGCCGAGTCCAAGTGCACTACGATCAAAGGGAGGCATTTCCGGAGCGCTTTCTGCACGACGATGATACCGCATTTCCGGTCCAACAAATTCACCTCTCCGTCCACCGCTGTACATACGTTTAGTAGCAGCAGAGAATCCACTTCCAGCATTACGGTCGGATCCCATTTCTGGAGTATTGAAAGGTCCAAGAGCGGCGTCTAGATCGATTACGGGGCTGAACATATCTGAATCGGTTCCTTGTTCATAAAAGCTTCTTGGCTTCCAAGAGGATTCCAGCGAGAGGGTATCTTTTGAGAGCTCAGTAGTATCCAACTGTCGTGGAGCGTCTGGTAGGGTGGGTGTCCGTAAAATAATCACGTTGTCATCATCAAAGTTGATTTCCGCCATTGATCCAATTTCAGAGTTGGTTCGAGTAAGAATTGGCGGGGGAGTCGGGGCTTTTCTAGACTGCGGCTTTTTCGAGCGCTTCTTTGCCTTTCGCGTAAGGATACCAGCCCAAGAACGTACCTTCTTCGGTTTCTTGCTTGGCTTCCTCTCTGGCGAAGTTCGGGGTCGTTCCTGGCTCGATGCAGTTGGCTCTAGTTTAGGAAACGAAGTGGGATCGTTTTTGGACATGGAGTTATTGGTGAACTTGTTATAGCTTTCAATTATATTCTTCCTGAAGGGAGGGAGTTCTGGAACATCGGATGACGACTTGTTCAACCCAGTAACAGACGCAGAAGCAGAAAGCGGCCGTTTTTGGGGTAGATTGTCGCTTGTTGAATCGGATGTTCTGTGGTTCTGGTCAAGTAAAGGCCCAGCAGTTTTAGGACGAGTCTGTGGCTTTCCTGCAGTTATCGTGATGGCAGCTGAGGAAGCCGTACTTCCATGGCCATAGTGACGAACGGTAGACACACTACCTTCCGATGAAATAGTCGACAGCGGACGACGTGCATTAGGGGAGGTTTTCGCCATCTGGGCTGGAGCATGTGAATTCGAATCCGGCGGACTAGAGAGGCTTAAACCGGGGGAGATGGGAGGAGTATGAGGCGTCAGGTTAGGGAATGATCGGGAGCTCGGTCTAGCGATTTCCTCGTTCAACGCATGTTGCTGTCTGAGGTCTGCAGGAGTCGCTGGCGCACTGCCTCCCACTGGCAATGGGGGAAATGCTTTTGTAATAGCTGTCAAGTCCATACTCGAAATAGCAGCGGATCGACGGTGATGATGGCCACGTCTCCCAGGACCAGGACCACTAAGTCCTGGTCCTGGCGTGGGAAGGGGTGGGGGTGTTGGAAGCACATTATTCTCCAGTATTGGAGGCCCTAATGCCGCTGCAATCTCGCTACCATTCAGCTCACTTGGACGTCGACGATGGCCAACAGGGCGTAAATTGGGCGTAGTTGGTGGAGGAGAAGACGTAGAGGAGGCCGCTGGATCAGACGCCTGTGGAAACGAAAACGCAGGAAGCGGAGCCGGGGAACGAACGGAGGTGGGTTTTGAAGGTGGAGACGGAGGATCGCGTTGTTGTGGGAAGACAAAGGACGGATTAGGCGCTGGAGGCTGAGCGGTCATCGACAGACGCAGGTGATTCTGTCTGTCATAGGAAGTCCTTGAGGGATCCAGAGACAGTTGAGACTGCGCCTGGACAGAGGAAAGAGATATAGAAGCCATCATGAACAGTAATTACCAGCGCCAGCCGGTGCAGGACTTGTTCAGCGCAGGCTACAATATTTTGCTTTCTTCGAGATAAAATAGACGATGACAGCAGCAACAACAGCAACAACTTCACCTGTCCAGCAGAATGACTGTAATTAGACGCTATCGCGGAGATTCCTCCAACCAAATCAACCCAAGACACAACACAGCACAGCACAACACAACACAACACAGCGCAGCACAACGCAGCAGCCCCTTCTTCTTCTTCTTTCAGGCAGCCCGCCGTTATTCACTCCAAATATACATTGGGCCCCCTCTTCAGCAGAGGCGACTTTCGAGATGTAACGAGAGACAGACAGGGGGCAGCAACTCGAACCCTGAGTGACACAGGAGACAAACCGATAGTAGCAAAGTATATTTATTAGAAAGAGGAGAGGTAAATTCGTCACAAGGCTGTCATAAGCTGTGGATTAAGAAGTGAGGGGGGGAAGTAAGGAGCGGACGGCCACGACGAATGACCAGGAGACGGGGGGTCGGGACTAGGAAAGGAGTGAAATGGTGGACAGAGAGAACTATAAAGGAATGAAAAGAAGAAGAAGGAAAAGGAAAAGGAAGAGAGTAAAAGGGTGTTGTTGTTGTTGGAGAAGAAAGAGGAGGAGGAGGGGGGGAGGAGGAGAAGAAGGGAATGGTGAATGAAGATGTTGAGATAGAGACAGAGAGTGGATGAGAGGATGAAGAGGAAGATGAGGAGTGAGAGAGACAAAAAGAGACGAAGAGGAAACGGTGAAGCCAAGAATGGGAACACCAAACACACGCTGGAGGCAGAGGCGGATTAGTCATGGCAGTCACTCGGGCGATGACGGGTGGAGGAGAGACGATGCTGATTGGCTGCAGGACTTGTAATTAGGTATGGATACTGCCCGGGTGTATCATAAAGTTACGGTACGGTACAGGAACAGAAAAAGGTACCGGGCTTTGCAAATTTAAAATTACAAACCCTATAATACGCTGCAACAGTACACGGGGGCGGCGGATCCACAGAGTAGTTCAGGAGATTCCTAATAGAGTATTAGCTGCAGTTTGCCAGTTGCCATGCCAGTCTCCAAGACACAAATTGTATTTCCAGCTGTTCCTGTGCACATCGTATAATAAAATATAATATAATGAGTCGAGGGGTATTTTTCAATACTCTATCTGAGCCCCAGGGTCTACATACCTAACTTACATGTACATGTACCTATATAGATAGATATCTTAATCTTAGATAGCTTCAAAGCACAGATATCAAAGTTTTCTGAGTGCTCCGTGTGCTACATGGGTGCTGATGGTCCCTGAAGAACTCTGACCTATTTTACCTATCTACCTAGCTAGCTAGGTAGTTAATTTTTCCAAGCAATGATGATATTATTATATACCTTGGTAATAATAATATCTCGCCGCCTCCACTGAACTCCACCCTGTTCACAGATGTCATTGCAGATTAATCATGAAGGGACGGATATTGTGGCGCAGGGCTCTCCTTAATTCAGTCGGGCATATTCTCAAAGTGGGATCTGCTTTCATCATTAACTATGCAGAAAAGATCTTATTTAAGACACGCCACCAAATAGTTTCAGACATCAGCTTGTAAATTTGTAATAGCTCGCCCCGAGTTTCAAAGGCTCTCTTTTTGACAAACATCAGCGTCATCATCAAACTCTCACTACTCAAAACTTGATAAGAAAAAACAAACAAACAATCATCAATCCATTAACCTTCTTCAACTTTTAACAGTTCAAAGCTTCAATCAAACATGAAATTGTCCCTTCTTCTCCTCCGTTCCGAGTTGTACCGTGTCAATGTCAATGCCAAATTGCCAATCACCGCCAATTACCCACCTGACTCTGGCAGCTTCCAAGGTTTTCTTGGCTTTCTCTCTCTTATTAGATCCTCCGCCAAATACTGCCGAACACTGCCAAACACTGCCAATCACAATTGTCACTCATGTTTCGCTTAGATTTCGCTAGTATATCGACGGACTAGGGGGCTAATTTAACTAGTGGCAGTTGGCATGCAGCAAAATCTCATTTTCTTGGCCCCTGGCTTGGTGTGTGTACACAGAGGGTTTGAAAGAAAATTGATGAAATGAATGAATGAATGAATAAATACATGGTATATAATGATAGACGATGATGATGATAAGTTTACAACAGAATGTATATATTTGCATAATTTATCTCATGAGAATTTATCTATATATATATATATTTTTTTTTGCATGAGAAACATCAGTTTTATCTCATGAAGATTGCTGATCTATGTATCTACTGTACAGATTACAGATTACAGATTAGATGTTCTATATTTAAGCATACATACTTCATAGTTAATTGAGAGATATAAGTATCTAGTTACAGAGGGCCTTCACCTCATCAGACAATCGCAAACCAGTGAAGAGACATTTCAAGAGCACACATGGGCCCTCATCACCGGCCATTCATACTAATTAATAAATGCCCAGCATCCCGGCGACTTCTACTCTGTACTCCGCCTCTCTTAAAAACCGGCACAAAATTGTCCGTAAACATGGATGGATTCTTTTTCTTCCCTTCTCCCCCCAGGGTGATAGGGCGCCACATACATACATACATACATATATACATAGTTAAATTTTTTTTACTCTTTTGCTCTTCGTCCGCTTGCTGCCCGCTCCCCCATCAGGCTCCCTTCATTTTGCTCAATTGTTCTCTCCTGTGTAAGGTCGGATGTCTGTCAAAGTTGAGCAGGCAAAAGCGGCTATAAGTGCACATCACCGGATGCAACTCAAAGCGGGGGAGGAGAAATATGTAGTTGTTTTAGCTTTATAACTAGGCTTGAGCTAAATTAAGTTAGTGAGTTAGCTAGTTATCTGTTTTCTTTTCTCGTTTTTTTCTTTCCTTTTTTTCTTGTGCCTGGCTGGCGCAATGGTATATATAAATTTGCGGGGTTGGTGGCAGGTTTGTTGTGATATGTTGCCGCTTATGTATAAAATAATGGGTCTACATTTATCTGCCTTGTGAAATCTTTTATCTTTATTTTGAGATACGGATACATAGAATAGAAATCAGAGAGAGAAATCACTCTGCTAATCACATCGCGCAGCATACATATTCACTAAGTTATGTGCTATGATAAGGTGTTTGCCAAACTCTTACATATCTTGACTACTCATTTTAGTAGTTCTTTGCATCTCACAGCATGATTCTATCGTAACTCAATGCATGACTACAGATGATATGTTATATTGTGAAAAGAGAAGGTTTGTGATTAAATTTTATTGATAGAGAGAAACATGCATTTTTGTTTCTTACTATATTCTGTTATGTAGTGAAAGAATATTTATTCTTTAAATAAATATATTTCATTTGATGACAGTAGAGCAATTTGTATCCATGGATATATTCACTAGATATAGTCTGTGTATAAATTTAATTCTTCTCATTTTAATTAAAATCTCTTCTGAGATAGCTATTTCTTCTGAACAGTAATCTGCAAGTAGATGACAGCATCAATATATCAGAAATAACAGAAGGAAAATGCTGAATGCAATCATCTCATCAACTGTCTCAACTGCCTCAACCGCCTCAACCCGCATACAATTTACTCTTGACATGTACTGTACATACATATTTTCAAGTTTCTCAACATGTAGCATTAACACCAATTCAATGTTTCATGTACATCATGCCTTGCCAAGTCATGTTGTGTCTTCTCTTTCTGCCCACTTCATTCGTCCTCCGCGGCTCTCATGTCCCCTGCATTACAGTCTGATGTCAACAATTATTAGTTAGCCAGGCATGGTACTTTCTCCGTACAATCAAGGAAAACCATTTAAACATTGAAGATTTCATTGAGTTTCATGAAGAGATTTTGTTAGAGCTTGCTGAGTTCAAGTGGCATGTATAATCAATGAAAGATGAAGGCCGCCCTGCCTATATATCTGAACTTGACTTGATTGAATTGAACTGAATTATATATTTGAAATGGCCTCTGGCGGTTTCTGGACTTGAGGTACTTAATGTGAGTTGCTTATAAGTGAAACTTGTTTTTTTGATGAGATAGTTATGAAAATGTATAACAGAGTAGACAGTAGATTCTGTAGCTGAGACTGATGATGGAAATATTTCATGAATATATGTTTCAGTGCTTCATCTGTCAACTATTTATTCAACCGCTTTTCAGCTTCAATCAGTTCTGCTCTAGTGGAGAAGAATCTTGAATGAAAGAACATGTACATAAGTCACTTGTTCACAAATAAACTGTTAGTGATAATACCGAGTCATGTACTCTGTAAATTTGAATTTTATTTGCAAAAAAGGCAACCTAACTAGGCACCAAGATTATTTTTATTTCCAACTTCTTGGCGTTCTGTTTCAATTGGCTGACCCCTGACACAACATCGAATGAATGATCGTCACCAGGCCGCTCTTAAACTCTTCTGAGTGCACTCCAGGCTTTCTTACTTCGAACAAAATAAAAGGGGATCAGAGTGATGTTATTTTGAACAATTTAAGAAGCTATCTTGTTAGATAACATGAAATAAGTGTATCTGTGGCCATACTGCGTTACTATATGG
This sequence comes from [Emmonsia] crescens, assembly GCA_002572855.1. NCBI lineage: Eukaryota > Fungi > Ascomycota > Eurotiomycetes > Onygenales > Ajellomycetaceae > Emergomyces > [Emmonsia] crescens. The sequence continues at coordinate 17,618 of PDND01000027.1, forward strand.
ACATCAATGCATCTAAGACTTTTGAAAGGGATGAGGAATCCTTGTTGCTCCTGCAAAGAATATGCCAACGGTTGAATGCAGAGGCAAAGTTGAGAGAGAAGTTGTGAAATACTGAGGTTGGTTCTGCCGTCTCCTGCATATAATTACATGCTGGGTAATAGGTAACTAACTACCTAGGTACGTATCTATAGGTAGTTTGTTATATATCACCAAGATATGCCCAGCAGGAAAAGCAAGAGTTAAACCACACTCTGCTCATGATTATCTACTCCGTACCCACAAGCATTTCGCGAGGACCCTGTTTGGACCACCTTCATGCGCCCATTTCTTGCTCAAACCTCTCTTATCTAAGAAGACAGCAACGGCGATATAAATAACTAACCACCTGTATGAATGCTCCGACGACGGCGATGAATACCGCCTCGCATGGCATGGCTTGACATGGTATCTGCAGTTGCTGTAGTACATACATATATGCATGTATCTCTTCTTCAAACCAGCCATTCCCTCCCAGACTCTGGGAAACCTGGCCACCCGCCCCTGCAGCTCGATACTAACATTACAAATTAAAAATTCACTTGTGTTTTTACACTACATATTTATACAGATGGAATATATGTATATGTACAGGACACACAGTTTTACGAATTGATATAGGTGACATTTTGCTGAGTTATGTAGTGTATGATCATATAGAGTTATGATTAAAACGAGTTCATAAACACACTCTTGGCGATACTCTGGGAGAAATCTTTTTCGGTTAAACCCATCATTGTAGAGCCGAACGCTCAGCCGACGGGAGCTGGGGTTTCGTTGTTGTTGACGGTTGACTTTGAGGCGGCGGCCCATATAAGCATATAAGAAGTGGTGCTGGGGGCTGGAATCAAGGAGGGGTAAGAGATGAAATAGGTTAAGTTAGATATTTCATGAATTTTTACGGAACAAGATACAGAGTACGGAGCACATTTTCAAAGATAAGCTCTATGCATTCAGAATGCTAAGAGAAAGCCAAATAAGTCCTCCTCTGTTGATAAAGGTAGAAATTTAAGAATGTTGTAAATGGAGGGGTTATTCTTAGGTGGCAACTAAGATGATTTCGAGATTTGCCGTAAGAGCGAAACTTATGGAGGGGGGTTCAATCTGCTAGTGGTCACGGCCCACAAAATCTGCATTTACTCATGAATCCTTTTTATTTTCTTTTCATTTTCCGCCTCGAGTAACCTAGGATTGGGTTTACGACGGCCGGCGAGGATCAGACCGACCGGCGACAAGGGAAGGCTAGAATTTTCAAAGCTAAGATGGGCCGTGTCTATTGGCCAAACTTTTTTTTTTTTTGGAGCGTTGGTTCCTTATTATTGACATAGATCCTTCCGCCAGCCAAAGTGTCGCGCATTGCGTTGATCGTCGATGGTGAATTTGCGCCGAACACGTTTGCAACTTTCGATATCAATAATATTCTCCGGCTGTATTGAATCTTGTTGAAGAGGAACCAAAAATTAAAACCGGATTGATGCAACCATAAGAACGCCACAGTATAAAGCCCTGCCAGCCAGGGTGCTTAAGCAAGCGAAAACAAAACGCACCCCGCATCTGATGCTAATCAGTATTTGCTATCACCCATGCTATGGATGCTGTTCTAGCGTCAATTGGAGCGTTGCAAGTATGACATGACACATGACCGCCATCTCCTCCAAGGTTCCAAGGCATTTCTCGGCTATATTTCTCCCAATACGGAAATCAATCCCTATCCGTTTCTTTTCTTCGGAGTCTTTGAAGTTTGGGAAGGGCGTTCTTTTGGCTCGCGAGAACCAAGCTCCTCACCGCTCCCGACCGCAGAGAAAGCCGGGAGCCTGGAGGAGAAGAGACATACAACCCAAGTTCATTTATGCATACACTGTTGCACAACATCAAGCTAACAAAAAAATTGCCCGCGGTGGCTGATGTCTGAGGAAGTAGTTTTTCTTCTTCTTTGGGATCAGTTGCAAGATAACAATGCTTGATAGAATTCGAAGAGGAAATCTGGACCGGGACGCATGGGGGCTTCTTATGGTGTATGATGTTATTATTGACATCAAGCACTCATACGCCTGGTTGGCTAGTTGCGAGCGCAATAAATGGATGGCATTCTTCTGTACATGTACTGTACATGTTGTACATGATGGAGCTGAATCTTCTCCTCGCTTTCAGCTCAGCCTTCATTCAGCCCTAAAACTATTAAAAGAGTTCTTCGTATCACACTGAGACTCGGTCTTCTCCGAATAACCGCATCCATTGGGCGTTTTTTTGAGTTGGAGTGGTCCAGGAAACGGGGTGGGTATCCCGAGTATTCTTCTGATCGCAAACCACGTTTGGGCTTCAGCACACCTGGTGTTACCGTACATAAGGAGCATACAATACAGATGAAAAAAAGCCATGGTCTCAAACTGTTCCTAGGTAGTAGTAATTAACTACATTATTATGCTGTGAAACAGACTGGCAAGCAATAAGATCAGGGGGTTTTGCCGGAAATCCACTCACAGGATTGATGCTTCTCGAAAATAAAAAGTCAATTTCGTGCCTGACAGTTGTCCGGATGCGTTTAGAACCGAGCTCTTATCATATCCCCGTAGCATCGCCTGGACCTGCAATAATGGCCCGACTGTGGCTACGTGTCGTGTCTCAAATCTTCCACCCTAGAATGCAGGGCAGGATAATTATTATCTGGCTGTGGTCATGGTCTGATTGCCAATCAATCAATTCATGCTGGGAGAAAAGTCGCGAAACCACGTGATGTCAATAAATCCTCAACATCAGCTTCTCGATTTTGAAATTCTCTATGATAAGCTGTAGGAACTGATGTGAGCTATCCACATTTTGAGTGAACAATAAGATTTTGCTCATGTATGTTTCAGGTAATAATATGCAATCAATTTTGCCATATTTCTCTATGCTCTATTTCCGATTGAGCTACGAATGTCGACTGCAAATGTGCATCTTGGAGAATAACATCATACCTCAAAATCCCAATGTAAGGCTGGCCAGCTGGAAGTATATGCGGGACCCCGGTAGCCGCGAAAAGCATGCATGATTACTTCGGAAAAGACTGACCAGACGCCGATGTTGTGGCTCCTTTCAAAAGTACATGATATACTGCAAGACACGTTTTCTGCGGCATTCTCGAGGGAATTTCTAGCTGATGACATATTTTGGGGACGTTGCTATATAGATAATTTAGGAAGAATGGCCCCCTTTTGTTCTCTTCGGATATCGTTGGTTAACTCCTCTTTAGTTGCCCGCCTTCTACCCATGTTTTGAATAGGGGCAAACTGCCAGATGACTATTCTATTGGCAGCTCACCTTTCTTTACCTGACATGATTGCCATTGTTTGACAGGCCATATTTTCCGAAGTAGAAGGGATATTTTGATTTGAAACATTGCCTTAAACTTGGAAACATTTCACTAATTATGGCCTTTCAGAGAATACGCACATCACCAGGGGAGATTTTAAATCTCCTTTCCTTGAACGCCCCAGCCTTGGGAATGAGATTTATTGGTGTTTACCATGTTCGATAAATTGTTTTGTTCAACTGATTTGTGCCACGTGGACCGTGAGTGTCCTGTCCAGGGGTACCCCCGTTTGCATCCAGACTCGAGAGGAAGGGCGAAACATCACGATTGGATGACTATAGGTGCATCACAGGGCTGGCTGGCTGCACCATGTGAAGCATATTGGTGCGCAAAACTTCTATAGGCCATCCATGTTTCTCAAACGAAATAAGCAGGTGGTACCATGAACTCCAGCCTTCAGTTAAGCGTCGAGTTACTTAACAAAGTGGCAGCTTATCTTGAATTGATAAATGGGCCCAGGCTGCTTCTTTGCATGAACAGCGCATAGCTACTGGATTTTATATGCCGTGCCAATTTCACTCTTCCGCATTGCATACATCATATAAGTTGTTCTAGAGTTGCACTTGTACATGTACATGTAATGTACAGTACATGGCAGGGTACACGAACCCAGCCATGGTGCCGAGACTGAGGAACCTCCACGTTTCTGACCATATGCTTAGAATGCCTTATTGGGAGTGAAAATATACTCATTGTTTCATATGCTTGTTGACTTACTCCATCTAAATGCAGCATGGAAAAATGCAATCGAACGTACAAAAAATGAAGGCGGGAAAGGAAGGCGAAAAATGAATGCCCAAATATAAGGAAAGAATGAAAACATAAAGGAAGACAAACGAAGACCTGAATATCAAAAAAAAAAAAAAAAAAAAAAAAAGAAACCAATAGGAGACGGGAATTATGACGCTGCGTTTTTACACGCCGCTCAACATCTAACTGGAAGTGCCTTCGACTTGGTTGGAGTTTTGGCCAATTTAACCTCCGCCTTGCGTCTGCGAACAAGCCCCTTAAAGACTCTACCACCAGCCAATCTCCACTTGGGAAGCTCTTGAGCAATTACTTTGTTTGGATTTTCACCCTTGTTGAGTCTTCTGATCAGACTGGAAGACCTGGCGGCATTGGGTCCGACGTTGTATGCCCACGAAACGAGGGCGCCGTACTGATTCGCATTGAGTTTAACAGCCGTCTTAGTTGACAAAGTGATAGCCTGTTGGAAGCTCTGTTTTACAAGCAAGGTCAGCATCATATCATCATATGGTGCACAGCGCGTTCAAATTTCTGCATGCGCCTCTTCATAGGGGAGCTGGACAGCATTTGTTTGGGAACGGGCAGCAATACGCACCTTGAGGTCCTTTTTCAACAAAGCTGTTGCGGTTTTCTTGCTCAACGGGAATTTGACCTCTTTGCATCCCTTGGTCTTGCAGAGATGGCCATACCCTACAGTGGGTAGTCCAATTGGATCTGGTTTGGGTCTTGGTACGAAGCCCTCGAATTCCTTGATTAAGGCAATGGTGGCCTTGTTGACATTGGGACCAACACATCTCCTGGCTTCCAGAGTTGGGGAAGCCAGCGCAGAAGGGAGGACGGAGAGAGCAGCAGCAAAGAGGATTGAGAAACGCATTTTGATAGATGGGTGTTTCGTTTTCTTTTATTTGCGCAAAAGAGAGGAAAGGAAAGGGGTGAGAGCCTAGAATGAAAGTGTATAAAACGAACTGTACTTTGGCGGGGAAGGGATCGGAGAACAAACTTGGAGATGAATTGATATTCTGTAAAATCATCCGGAAAATGATGCATCTTAAATATCGTCAAATATCGTCTCCAGCCCACCTGCCCAGCTTGTGGTTTTACTATCAAAGCAGTCTTTGTCCTTAAACTCCCTCGCGCTCCAGAGTCTTCCCGTATTTTTCCCCCTCTAATTTGCTGCGGATTTCGCCATGGCTTAATTATCATATTGATCTGCGTATACGGAATACTCCCCTGTCACTGCTGCTAGGGACCTCGGAAATCAATGCGCAGCAGCAGTGAATACGTTGAATTGGTTCTTAGGGACTTTTACGGCCTCATAGACTTTCATGGTGTCGCGTGCCTTTTTGTTTCGTCGTATCCAACCCGCCTTTGGGTGTTTCTACTTACGAGATCCTAGGATGCTTACCGCCAAATACCCCTGGGCTAATTAATAATTAAGCTAGTTAGTGCTTAAAATTCAGTTGGAGGTTTGTGGGGGCGTGAAGGTTTATTATCTATTTCTTCAGTCCCCATTGTGTTTTTCAGTTGATACTCCCGTCCCTGGCTTCTACATTGTTTTTGAAAACTTCACAAAACTGTCAACACTGTATAGCGATACTATTGATGCTCGTAGTACCAAATATGTCGAGCCACTGCACCGCCGGCAGACAGCAGGCACTTCTCTGAATGGATTAATAAAATCGGGAGTAGGTGTCCTGCTCGCATTGTGGACAGTGTATGTATATTCTATATATACAAACTGTGCCCTATTTTTGGTACTCTCCCTTGTTTTACGATGGTCTACTCCATACTCTGCTTCTTGTTTCTCGAAACATTTGAGTTTTCTGTCGCTGGCAGCTGGGCAAGGTGCACCTGGATAACATAGCCTGCGCCGCAAAGCTTACAGTCAAGCTTCGTGTTTCAGATCTGTCCATCTTCCCAACCCCTCAAGGCGAATTTTCGAGGATGGCGCTGAAACAAAATTTAGGATTCTGGTACCATTTTTGGGGGTCCTAGTTGGCCTCAGCAAAGCTTTTTCTCCTCGACACCACCTGTTTCTTCAGCACGGGATTACAGCTTTGTTTGATGGACTTGGTCTTTATCCGTCGAGGTTTCTGCTAAAGCGAAAATATTGGCCATGCGTCACTCATCCGATCAGCAAGGGAGATCTAAGCCTGGTTCTCCCCAATTCTTCTATTGTCGATCATAGCTAGGCTTAAGAGCACGGATCTTGTTCTTAGTAGGAACACGCGTGGCGGGTTGTGCTGTCAGAGAATATCATCCAGGAGGAATGGATGGGGGAAGCATATAGACGCTCTACATAATTCCTCCAGATCAAAGAATGGTAGTTATCCTTGCATCGATCACCATGGGATGTTCCTCTTCATCAACACATGAGAAGCTAGGAGTACCCAATGGATCAGGACACATTTCCAAATTGCCCCTGAAGCTCTCCTAAATATAGGCATATATGTTCGTTTTGTGGCATTGCTTGTTTCCTGAGCGTGGGAGAATATGGATATAGTTGACGAAGTTTTTGTTGGCATTGGAGTAGGGTATAGTTATGTGCCTTTGGATGCTGTCGTTAAACATGATCGGCTAGCACCTGGAAGCCCTCTAGTTAACTATCCACTCTCTGCTTCTAGGTGGAAAATCGTTTCTTCCCCGCCTCCACACTGGCGGAATGTATGGATGGCAGTTCAGAGTACACGTTAACTAAATTAACAATGCGCTCGTACATGTACATGTACATACATACATGCGCATGTACCTGGCTAGCTTAAGATGACCCATATTAAGCTAGCTGATGAGTTAACACATTGGTTTGCGAGAAGCGGTTGGATTGCGATCGAATGCAGCTCAGCCCACTTTCCTGCATCGTATCTCGTATCCACGAAATTGATCATCTTTGTCAAACCGATATCTGGCAAGCCTTAGCTGACAGGTTCTCTTTTCCTAACATACCTCGGTACATACCATGAATAAACAGCTGTGCATATCGTATTTTCGTTTCAGGTTGTTTCTATTTTGAGCCTCAACCTTTGAACTGATAGCCGACTTTTGTTTTGTCCATTAATTTGATGCAATGACCATTGTACAGGACCTCTTCGTGTAGGAAATAAAAGGATAATAAACTTGGCATTCATTTCGAGCGATCTTGATCTTGCTACCTCATTTCTCTTGCATCGTAGTATCCATCCACCTATTTATTTTGCCTCTCGGCTGGAGTTTCGTATCGGAAGCAACTACTCATAAAACCATAGCAAATTTGAGTCTAGTCTCATCTCTTGCGTGCCATGCGTTACTCACTGCTCACGGTGAGCAGTTTCTTCTTCAGCAGCGCACGCTTCAGCCTGTCTTTCCAAAGCCTGCACATGCTCTTCAATCTTCTTATTCTGGAACGGAAATAAGGCGGGATAAAGAATGGGCCGTTGATCGTGTCTGCGAGGGATGTTAAGGGTTTGCTCGTCTCCTTGCATGGATACGATTTATGCAGGGGTTATCATCGGAGGTTTGAAGGACTTACCGGTTATCGTCGCAGCTATAGTTTTCGGCGTGATAGCTTGGTGTAAGTACAACCTAATGACACTTATGTTAACTACCTTCATTCCCATTTATTACAGAAAGATGAGTACTACAGACCTGCTTATGACGATTCACAGCCTAATAATGAACATTAGCCCAGTGCCTTGGGAAATTAATACATTGGAGGGAGAGTAATTGTTCCTCACATAATAATAGAAGAACCTGCGGACTTTCTCATAAATCTCTTGAGGAGTATGCTGTTCAGGCCACATATGGAGCAGCTTCTCATACATGCCGAAAGGGCCACATTTACTTATTTTGCGCAGACGTCCAAATACGGAGAGCTCCGCATATGTCATGCCCATTTGATCTTCATCGGATCTGGGGTACCTAGTTTAGCATGTGGTAAAGCGAGGAGAAGGCACTGCTTACTGGGTGTAGCTCTCAGTAATTGGTTCCAACTATGTGTTTGTCAGCCTGAGTGATGGTTACCTTAGGGAATGGATAGGGAATATACGTACTTCTGCGGTGGGAATGGCATGCACGAAACCTTCGATGATAGGGATATCAAAGTTTACTTTCGCCCACGATAGGAAGTTGATCAGGTCGCGTTTATCAATCGAGCCGATTGGATTCAGATCAGCGCTTGAACAGTCATATTCTATTCCAGTCAGTCATCATAATAAGACTAGCTGGTTATAAGGTTGCTTCCTACTGGTAAGGTATCCTCTCAATCTATAAACAAAGTTAGTACCTGATCAAGGAAGGGGCATTAGAAAACGGGGGTTACGGACTGTTCCGAGAGATTGCCTTGGAATAGTTAGTTAGAGACCTGAACTAAGAGGCATAGAACGTAACGTACCTGATGCAAGAACAAGGAGTGAGCCTCCTCCTGGCCTCTGACGTACAAGAGGAAGAAGCTGGGCGAACATATAGCCAACAACGAGGCGTGAGCGTGCTTGAATATCTGCAAGGATGGTAAGAGAACCGAAGACATAGTACTGTATTTGAATGCTTACTCTGAAGTGCGAGATTTTCAGTGGGCGTACCACCGTAGACAGAGAAACGTGGGGTAAAGTTAGTTACGAAACTGAATAAATTAGATATCGCTGACACGACAGAGTCCATGTCGAGATCAATATGGTAGCTTCCAATAGACTTAGCCAATTCCTTTGCTCTACTTCTCGTTTCTTTGCTTGAATTAATGGTGCCCATGTAGCAAGTGTGGAGAATTTTGCCACAAAGCTCTTGAGGAGTATCTGGCAACCATTCTGAATCGGTTGGTTCTCCAACAATCCTACGCATATCTGCAATAACAGTATCATTTCCATCACGGCAAGCGGAAACGACAAGCCGGCACATCGAGAATGTAATCATGGCGACTGATGCGCTGTCCAGTCCTCCAGAGAGGGGAAGACTGCCAACTACGGTTAGTGGGGGGAGCATAAGCATGAGGATAATGGTATCTTACAAAAAGCCAGACTGCCTGCTGCGCCTTAGATAGTCCCAGAGCCAGCAAGCTGGACCCAAGGAGATTTCTTCTTCTGGGGAATGGTATTCCAATTCGATATCAGGGGAAGGTTTGATATTTGGGTTAAGGGAGTCGGAATTTCTCGACAGGGATATTGGGGCTTCGATACGCTGGTATGCAGGCGCTTGACTGCCTTGAGAGCTTCGACTAACTGATGTACGAAAACTGCGGACTTCTTCTCTATGGCATCTGTTAGCTAATAATAGCAGCATATCACTCTAGCTGCGGCACTAACAGGTCGACAACCGCCGTGACGACGTCCACATCCTTTAACGAGAATTGAGAGCTCATTCCGACCACACGTCCATTGACGAATATGCCTGCTGAGCCATCAAAATAAAGACGTCCGTTTCCGTCTTCGCCTCTTTGGTTTGCGTATAAATATATCCCTCCACCTCTCGTACAGTGTCGAATAAGCTCAATCCTCTGCTTGAGTTTTCTGAGCTCATGGTGCTAAAATGATGTTAGCAAGGAGAAGGCAAAAGCCTGGACTTCAAACTAACGCTTCCACTTGAATTTGTGAATATTTCCACACCATTGAGCCCCATATGGATACCTGGGTTGCTCGGGGTGAAAAGTTCCTCGCAGGTTTCGATACCGATAGCCGAGTCATATGTGCTAATGACTGCATCTCCAATGGGCACAGTGGCTTGACCAGTAATCTCGCCCACAATTCTTTCAAGATAATAGTCTTCAACATATCTTGGTTTGGCCCAGGGAGTAAACCATCTGTATTCGTAGTAATTGGCATCTGGGCAGGCTTAGTATGGTGACAATATCGGAAATTCATAGAAGCATTCTCTACCTCCCGCAAGCCACATCTTCGGCTTGATCAGAAGTATCTTCCGATTCAAAATATGGATTCGCGCATTGTACCGAATCTGGAAGTTATGAGTATGCTGCTATCCATGTCCTGTGGAGTGATACATACATTGCGATGTCGCACCTTGAATGAGTTAGACAATCAAAAACTACTTGTATGAATAATATGGCACTGTAGAACATACAGGAGCGCCGATATCAATAAGAATATCTTGACAATCGGGATGGTCAACGATGATTGCAATGCATTGCCAAACATGCAAATAGAGATCCCCTTCCAAAAAGTGATCTTGACATGAGTAGCCGGTTATTTCAAGTTCAGGTCCCACGCGAAGCCTAGAATATTCAGTAAGGGTCCCTCATAAGACAATGGTAGATTCACTACATACTTAGCCCCAGCAGCTTTGGCGATGCGGATACTCTCTATGATGCGGTTTGTGTTTCCTTCGAAATCCAGCACCCACTGGTTGAGTGAACTAGATGCTTGTTAGCATATCTGATACTGGCAAGGAAGAGACATAGAACCCACCAAGTAGCTACAGTTATGAGAGGAGCCATTTTTATATCTGTTGCAAAAGGACTGAGTTAAACATTACTGAAGATGATCTAACAGTTCTTGGAGTTGTCGAATGTAGGTTCCAAGGCTGCCCGCGGTGATTGGCTGACTAACCTGAGCCAGGTTAGGGACCTCGGAAGGTTTGACGAGGTCATGTGACTTATTTCCGACAACACAGCACCTTGAGACTTCGCTCACGACATCGAGCTTTAACAATTGCATAACCTGGGCGTGGTATAGGGAAGAGATTCGTGGAGGAAATTCGAAAAATGGCCCCATCAAATCGACGCGGAAAGGATGGGTCGAAGCCCAAGGGAAAGAATAGTGCTAAATCCAAAAACGCATCCGGGACCACAAACAAATCTGACAGCGTCCAAAAAAGTGGAAAAAATTCGAGCAAAGGTGTGGAAGTGATGAGAAGACTCTCTACTTCTGCTGGTGGAAACGGCAAAACGTTACTAGAAGCGAAACTGCTACCAATTCCCCTTCAACAGTTGCTTCTGAACGTTTTCCAATCGGGGCTCCTCTCTGATAGAGGTTTCAAACCAGAACCACTATCACGACCTTTATCAGAACTGGTCCAGATATTGAAGACGCACCTTTACCGTCGCGACTTTTTGTCTGCATTTGCTGATGCGAATGAAGAGTTGCTCAAAGCATACGCCCTACGTTGGAGTGCCGGCAGGGCCCTAGGCTATGCAGGTATATTTGCATCTGTTTTCGAGATGATTATTCAGCATCGCACCACAGCTACGGAAAACGAAACATCCGGGGAGCATATTGTTTGTATTGGAGGGGGTGCTGGAGCAGAGATTGTTGGATTGGCTGCAGCATGGAGGTGGTTGAATGATGGGAACATATCCAATGCTTCAGCCGTTGTTAGCTCGAATAGCCAAGGCGGAATTTCTTCAATAAACAATAATTTGAAGGATTTATCATTGGTAAATGAAATGCAGCCCGCAAATAATTCACATATTGATAGATCTGATGTCGATCGTGTTCGTGACAATGATACGGAACCTTTCGTGCAGCACGCGTTCACAGACCTCTCGATAACAGCTATCGATATTGCAGACTGGTCTTCCCTTGTTAACACCTTGAACAAAGCAATTTCATCCGAGTCTATACCATCTTCGAAGGCTTGCCCTGCGCCATTGATGTCTTGCAAGAGTACGGAGACTCAAGTGGACAGGGGATTTCGAGTCTTTTTTAAGAAGGCAGACGTATTGAACCTCACAGATCAGGAACTGCGTTCCCTGCTCATCCCATCTGGGAATGATATGAATGGAAATGGCGATATAGACTCCGATCATCTAGCTATAAAACGAAACGAAACCGTGCTAGTTACTCTGATGTTCACATTAAACGAGCTGTTCTCCTCTTCGATACCTAGAACAACAGCATTCCTGCTTCGATTAACGGATATGCTCCACCCTGGGACGATACTACTCGTTGTTGATAGTCCTGGAAGCTATTCAACTGTCACCCTTGCTACTAGCGGCGGGCATTCTACGCAACTACCATCAACCCCTAGTGCATCTATTTCTTCCAAGCAAGACAATGTAACGCGTCAAGATGCCAATGACACGCTAGTAAAATCGGATGATACGAAACTACAGAGAAACTACCCAATGCGTTTTCTTCTCGATCATGCCCTACTTTCAGTTGCTGATGGCAAATGGGAACGCGTCGTGTCAGATGATTCTCGATGGTTCCGAAGGGATACGTCCCAACTAAAGTATCAAGTTGGAGATGGGATTGGGTTGGAGGATATGAGATTCCAAATCCATGTCTATCGACGGCTAAAGAGCCGATAATAAATTATCAGCGGAGCACGCACAGAGATGGATATTTTGCGTACCTCATCAAACTGGACAAAATAGCGCGAAGTTTACTTGAAGCAAGAATCATATATGGAATTCAAGGCATAACGCATTAGAAGCTCATTCACAGACTATTGCTATCTAACTAGGACGTGAGAAAACGGTAGAGTGTGGATTCAAATCCACCTTAAATGAAATACAACAGTCAAACGAAAAACTCAAAAATCGCCATATTTCGATTTTAAAAAAGGAGATAGTCATTGTCATTGTCATCGTCATCGTTGCTGTCAACCTCCTCATCATATCCTTTCCATTTGGCAATTAAGGCAGTCGGTATCGCGGATCTGCAACTCTCTTTTGTTTTCCAGAGCTCCAACGGACCTTCTTTTGCTCTATGGACCAGCAGATTTTTCTCTTCTGATCCCTTGACGCCTTTGATCAAGCTGTCAAAGACTTTGGCGAGCCGTAGGAGAACTGTTTCGTTCTCCACCTCCCAAACATCAATATCTCGCTTTACCGCCTTGATAATAATGCGATTTGGGTCGAAGACTCCTCTGTCGTGATAGGCGATGACGAAATTTGGGATCTGACGCACCCATAAGCGTGGTAGGGCTTCGTCCATGCTTATTTCTTTTCTAGAAACGCGGGTTTTCAGGTCAAAGATAGCTGCCTCGGGCACATCAAATCCGGCATGTTGGAGCTGCAGAGTCTCGGCGTTCCCAGACTTTATTTTCCCAATAGTGACGGACTCTGTATCTTGAGTAAGGATATCTAAGTCACTGCGTCCCTTCTGAGTTGTCGGCATCTTCTCTATATCCTCTTTTGCCTCGGTCCCTATCATACCACCCAAGTACCCATCCACTTCAAAGCGGACGAGGAAAGTGAATCCGCCAAATCTGTAGCGAATAATTCGTTGGCTTGTTGCTGAACCTTTCACACCTTTATCCCAACTGGTATATGCCTCTGGGAATGTGTGTCCATATCCGTACACGCCTTGAATCAGTTCCTTTGGCGTACGCCCTTTCCGTACCAAGAAAAGAGTGTCACCGATTAGATGGGCAAAACATTGAAAATCCCACGCAGCCGACGAGGCGAATTTGAAAAGGCATCCCATGATTCCGGCACAGGTAACGATGTTAATTGTTTTCCCGTCAAATTTAGGATTCTGATCGAATACAGCTCGGATTGCAGGCTCCATTGGGTATTTTGGCCATCTCGCCGCGTTCGGCTCCCGAAAGTAATCGCCTGCGTCTTCTTTGAGCTGAACGCTCCCTTGCAAGGGCGTCCACTTTGGGGGTGCTCCTGAAGTGAATTTAACGCACAGGAGTCAGTGATATACCAACAGAGCATTGGGGGTTGCACCCACCTGGAACTAGTATCGTTGAGGCGTCTCTATCTAGCCAATTGTATGATCCGACCAACTCGCTTCCTGTGATCTTCGGTGATGTAGTCTTGACGTCGGTCGACGTGTCAACAGCTATCGAGGCGACTAATGTGCCAACAGGTTGGTCTAGTGGAAACTCTTCACTTTTTACGTATCGCTGTGTACTGCGCCCATGAGACCCCCGTCTCCAGCCTCCTCGTTCTCGCAAAACCTTCTCCGGCTGACAAGTTTTGGTCTTGCCTCTCACAGCAGTTGTTGCTCCAATTTCTCTTCTAAGCTTGGCTGCCTCCCAGTTGAAGTTCAATTTTGAGTCTGCCATGTTTCCAGCAGCCGCAGCTCAGAACGGCGAGTTTATCTTGTTTGGCTTGTAATTGTATGCTAGAAATGAAAGAAAACAAGAAAGGGAAAAAGAGGAGCTATTGCGAGTTATGGGAGAACAAATGCTTTTTTTAAAAAATATCTTTGGCGATAAAAGCAAAAGGAAATTGACTGAAGCACCCAGCCTAAATAAAGGGTTCTACCCAGTTCAAGAATCTTTAGAAGCCCTTGCGCACACTGCCCACCACTAAATCATGAACACGAATTTTTTTCGCAGCCTTGTGACAAGGATTTTATTGATGTGCACCGCAGACCCCTCAACATATCTTTGTTTTGTGTCCGAGCCCAGGGTGTTGCATATTGGAGGCCTCAAATCCTTTTCTTTAGAGGTAGAGTATATAGGAATTTTGGCGGCTGAGTACATGACCGTGATGCGGTAGCTGATGGCTGGCTCTGATTGGCTGCTTCCAGGCGCCTCTGTGGTGTCCGTGTTTGCGTCTTCAAGCATCGATTAGGTCAACTTGGGTTGCTGTTGGGCTCCCTTGTCTGCAGGTTGCCTATACAGGATATAATAGGATGACATCTGTGTGTGCGTTTGATACCCCTGCAAAATATTGAGGCATGGCCAACCCTCTGCTCTGGCATCGGGAGGCGGCACTAGAAGCCTCCCGACAAGCTTGGAAGACAAATGATAAATTCATGGAGCTTTCGCGTTAGTTCATCCCGGTGGAATGAGTGTGCTTTTATATGAATGTACTATACATTTTTTGTGCCAACCTAAGATTTTCGTGGCTGTTGGATAAAGTGTATATTCTTGCTGAACCCTTCTAATTGACAAAACTTACAAAAGGTGGAGGAGAAACTTCGCAAAATACTCTTCGATTACTTGTTTTGCTGTTTTACCTAAGGACTTTGCAATAGATTCGATAGCATAAACCCTCGAGCATTTTTTGGAGTTTACCAAGATTCCGGAGCATTTCTCGCCGCTGCCCATCTCCAACTATGGCTTTACCTAGGAGCGAACAGGATGGCTCTACTCGAAGCCGCAGACTTCATAAAGTTTTCTTTGACACCGTGACCGGAAAGCGTCCTATCGCCAACTCTCAGAGTGCCAGACTCTTCGTTGAAGCGGTCTGCAACCAGGCAGACGTGGCGACATGCGCGTCGAAACTTGTTAGCAAACCGAAGGGATTGGATTCTGTTCAAGCTGCATTACGTTTGGACACTTCACTTGATTTTGTCAACGGCCCCGCTACAGAGCTCCTTCAATACTTCCAGGCGCCTGAATTGAAAGCTATATGTGGAGGAGAATTTTTACGCCAAATTCTTCTCAAGGTCGTCGAACCGCCAATATTCTGGGACGCGTTCATCGATGCTTTTAAAAGTGGACGCCTTCAAGCGAAAACCGCGCAAAGCTTCGCCTGGCTGCTTTTACAGCTGCTTTCCTTCCCAGTTGCGAAAGCTGTAGAGTATTTAGCAGTCGGACAAGATGTTGCCATTCAACAAAAGCTTATCTCCAGTCCGCAACAGGATATTCGCCATATGGCGCAGCGGATTAAACACATCTCGGAAGCCATTGCTTCTCCAAACACAGCTGAAGATTTTCGCGCTGGCGGCCGCCATGATAATGACTTCCCTAGTGTCCGGGATATTTCTATTCTCCCGACACCGGATGAAATTGCGTCCAAAGATCCTCCATTTCTCCGGAGAGCAACTGATGTTTATGAATGCCAACCCGAATCTGGCCGTTTTGCAGCGCACGTGAATAACCAATTCCGCTTGCTTCGCGAAGATATGCTTCGCGACCTCAGAGAGGAACTTCATATTGTACTTGAGTCCAAAAAAACTGGCAGGAGAGGTGTCCTCATAAAAGGTTTGATAGCGTCAAGTGTAGAATGCGATCTCCGTTCGCCTTGGTCGTTGTTACTGAAATGCCCACATGACATACCACAATTACGGGATATGGATCGCCAAAAACGCAACAAAACGATCGATAATACGCCCAACTTACTGAAACACGGATCCTTGGCATGTTTACTTGCAGACAACGAACTGGCGGGTTTGGTAACCATCGTAAGGGATGAGGATCTTCTGAAGAAGTATCCTCCGTTCATACGCCTTCAAATATCGCCTGATTCGGTGGAAAAGATTCTTTTGCGCTTGAAGACGGCTGGAGAAATTGGCCTGGTTCAGCTGAACACGGCAGTTTTTGCATATGAGCCAGTTCTTCTCCAACTGAAAGAGACCAAAGAATTATCACTTCAAACCGAGCTGCTGCACTGGAACCCAGGAGATTCTGTGGCTAGTCGACCATATCATTCCGATGCAGTGTCTGATTTGGTATTCAAGCTACGCGACGACCCATTTCGGGACTTGAAATCGATTCTGGGATTACCAAACACAACTTGCCTGGATGAATCACAGGCAAATTGTTTGGTCAGTGGCCTTTCCCAAAGGGTCAGCTTAGTCCAAGGACCCCCAGGTAAGATATATTCACCCACTCCAGGTCGTTGAATCCTCTAACATTTCTGAATATAGGGACTGGGAAGTCATTCATTGGGGCTTTAATTGCAAAAGCCATATACGAATTCTCGGCGGAGACTATTCTTGTTGTCTGCTACACAAACCATGCCCTGGATCAATTTCTTGAAGACCTTCTCGACACCAACATCCCATCGTCTAGCACCATACGTCTTGGGTCGCCAACCAAAGCATCACTAAGAACTCGGCCCCTCCTGATCTCAGAGCAGCGGAGCAAGTTTGGTTTGAAACAGGATGATTGGTTAATTATTGACACAGAAAAGACGAAGGCTTTTTCTGCAGCTAATGAATTAAAAGAGGCATGTGATAAATATCTATCTAGTGGAGTTACGATAGATGAACTTTTTGAGTATATCGAACTATTTGTCGATGATGGCTTGCCATATTTTGACGCCTTTCAAGTCCCCAAAGAGCACGATGGAATGACCCGCATTGGTGCGAAAGGCAAGGGAGTAGGAAAGGACTATTTACTCCAGCGATGGGCAAAGGGAAGGGACGCAGGGATGTATAAATCCTCAGTGGAGTCGAGGTTTCCTCAAGTCTGGAAAATGCCAGCCACTGAAAGGGGTCTGAAGCTTCAAACCTGGAAAATAGGAATAGTTGAAGAGCACGTTGCCAACATGAAGAACTGGGGCAATCACTATAACTCGGCCCTGGCTCAGATTGATAAAATCAAGAAACAGAAAGACATGAATGTTTTACGTAGCAAGCGAATAATTGGATGCACAACAACTGCTGCGGCAAAATATGTCCAGCAAATCCAGGCTGCCTCTCCAGGAGTTCTTCTTGTGGAGGAAGCTGGAGAAATACTGGAGAGCCATATTATAACCGCACTTGGCCCAGACACGAAACAAATGATATTGATCGGCGATCACAAGCAGCTGCGGCCAAAGGCTCACTACGATCTTAGCGTGGAGAAGGGCGATGGATACGATCTCAACCGGTCATTATTTGAAAGGTTAATCCTCAAGGGATATCCACATCAGACGCTCTATCAGCAGCATCGCATGAGGCCGGAAATTTCTTCCCTTGTGCGTCAGCTAACATATCCGAATCTCGTTGATGCTGCCCGAACCAAAGGCAGACCCAACTTGCGAGGCTTTACCGACAACGTCATATTTGTTGACCACCGCAGCTGGGAAGATGAAGCCGTCGGAGTTCCGGATTGGAAAGATACAACTTCCAAAACCTCGAAAAAGAATACTTTTGAGGTGGACATGGTGCTTAAGTGTGTTCGTTATCTTAGCCAACAAGGATATAAAACAGACGATATGATCGTATTAACGCCATATCTCGCCCAACTGCGCCTGATGATGGATGTTCTCGGGCAAGAGAATGACCCCGTCTTGAATGATTTGGATTCATATGACCTAGTCAGGGCGGGATTACTTCCGGCAGCTACTGCCATGGTTAACAAGACTCGCCTACGTATTTCAACAATTGGTAAGTCCACCAGTTAATACCTGCGATGTTAATGGAAAGAACTCGCTGAAGATCGTCACTGAAACTTGAAGGAGGTGCTGACTATTTTCTTCAGACAACTATCAAGGAGAAGAACGGAAAATTGTCATAGTGTCCTTGACGCGGAGCAATTCACGCGGCGATATTGGGTTTTTATCTTCTCCAGAACGCTTAAACGTACTTATTTCGAGGGCTAGGGACGCGTTCATTATCTTGGGAAATGCTGGTACTTTCCTGGAGTCCCGAAAAGGCGGCGAGCTATGGAAAAGATTCACCGATCTGCTCAAGGAAGGCTCACACATATACAGTGGATTCCCTATAAAGTGTGAACGCCATCCAGACAGGAGAGCTCTTTTAAGTTGTCCTCAAGATTTTGACCATTGCCCCGATGGAGGGTGCATGGAGCCATGGTGAGTTAACTCAATGAAATAACTATGAAAGTAGGGCACACTGATAATGGGTATATATATACATAGTGGAGTGACTTTAAATTGTGGAATACATCCATGCCCCTCTCGTTGCCATCAACTATATGACCATAGCAAGATGCCATGCAAGCATCTCGTTCAATATACGTGCCCAAAAGGTCATATCCGTCATTGGAAATGCCATCTCAACCAGCCGCAGACATGCACAACGTGTGACAGGGAAGACAAACAGAGACAAAAGGAAATAGAGGATCAACTGTCGCGTCAGCGCCAGCGTGACCTAAAACTAGCTCAACATTCAGCAGCGATGGAGAACCTGGACGAACAGATCCGTCAGACCAAGGAGGAGAAGAAAGACGCCAGGTTAGCGGAGGAGCGGGTGCAGGCTCTGGAACAAAAGAAGCGCGACCTGGAAGCTGCGCTGAACTCGGTGGGTGCTGGAAGGACCAGTTGCAGTCCCAATCGGCCTCGAACAAAAGCTCCCCCTTCGTCAAGCGAGGTTAACAAGAAACCACTGCGCAACGCCGAGGGAATCAAGGACGCAAATCAGGCGTCGCCGATGTCACCCTCTGAAAAAGAATGGGAACGGCAGAAACTGGTGGAAAACGCGAAAAACGACGCCCTTGATGAACTTATGAATATGACCGGCCTGGAAGATGTTAAATCCCAATTCCTTATGTTGAAGTCAAAAATCGAAATAGTTGAACGTCAAGGCACCGACCTTAAGCATGAGAGGTTTGGTATTGTCTTACTGGGGAACCCAGGAACAGGTACATTACATTTCGGTCTGTGGTTTAAGATATTCAACGTGTATACTGATAATATTCATAGGGAAAACAACTGTAGCGCGCCTTTATGCAAAGTTTCTAGCTTCTTTCGATATACTCCCTGGAAGTGAATTCGTTGAGACCACGGGCTCCCGCCTAGCTAATGACGGTGTGAATGGAGCAAAGGACCATATTGACAAAATTCTCAACGCAGGAGGTGGCGCTTTTTTTCTGGATGAAGCCTATCAACTTGCCGAAGGACACAATTATGGAGGCGCAGCTGTC
Organism: [Emmonsia] crescens; assembly: GCA_002572855.1. Lineage (NCBI taxonomy): Eukaryota > Fungi > Ascomycota > Eurotiomycetes > Onygenales > Ajellomycetaceae > Emergomyces > [Emmonsia] crescens. The sequence goes on from PDND01000027.1 coordinate 37,173, forward strand.
TTGGACTTTCTTTTGGCGGAGATCGAAAATCGAGTGGGCAAAATTGTCTTCATCCTTGCCGGTTACAATAAGCAAATGGAAAAATTCTTTGAGCACAACCAGGGATTTGATAGTCGGATGCCTTACAGGGTTCAGTTCGCTGATTACGAGGATAGTGATCTCCTTACCATGTTAACTCGCATCATTGATAAGAAATATAAGGGTAGAATGGCGCTCGAGGATGGCGCTAGGGGATTGTACGCTCGTATTGTCATCCGTCGCTTGGGTCGAGGTCGAGGCCGTGAAGGCTTTGGGAACGCTCGTGCATTAGAGAACTTGTTGGCGAAAGTATCTGACAGGCAAGCAAGTCGTTTACGAAAGGAGCGCGCTTCCGGAACCTCACCAGATGACTTTCTTTTCACCAAAGAAGACTTGATTGGACCAGAACCCTCGGAGGCACTACTCAATTGTGTGGCGTGGAAAGAACTCCAGCAAATGATTGGACTTCAATCTGTCAAAAGTTCTGTCCAGGGCCTGCTTGATCGAGTGAAGGTTAATTATGATCGAGAACTTCAGGAGAAGCCTCCAGTCGAAGTGAGCCTCAACCGAGTCTTTTTGGGTTCCCCCGGAACAGGGAAGACGACAGTAGGCAAGCTTTACGGTCAGATATTGGCTGATCTCGGCCTCCTCACAAATGGCGAAGGTGAGTTTTGGTCACACGTTATACATAGCACTCTATCCTTTAGTTTAGTTTTAGAGCCTTAGGGCAAGTGTTTCGCAATCTTCTGACCACATTTGCATTCCAGTTGTTATTAAAAACCCGTCAGATTTTATTGGCGACGTTCTGGGTGCCTCCGAAAAAAATGCAAAAGCTATACTGAAAGCAACCGAAGGAAAGGTGCTCATAATAGATGAAGCATACATGCTTTACGCAGGCAACGGAAATGGAGGAGGGTCGTCAGACACCTATAAAACTGCGGTCATTGACACGATCGTGGCTGAGGTTCAGAGCACACCGGGTGAAGATCGCTGTGTCTTACTACTAGGGTACGACGACCAAATGCAGGAGATGTTCCAGAACTGCAACCCGGGTCTCTCGCGTCGATTCCAACTGGCGGATGCTTTCCACTTTGAGGACTTTGATGACCTCCAGCTGCGTTGTATCCTTGAGTTAAAACTAAAAAAGCAGGGTCTAGCTGCCACCGAGGATGCTAAAGCTACCGCCGTTGAAGTTCTTGGGAAAGCTCGGCTCCGACCCAATTTCGGGAACGCAGGCGAAGTAGAGAACTTGATTAGCCATGCAAAAGCCCATCAACAGAAACGACAATCCAAGCTTCCTTCTACAAAACGTTCAGTGGACATCGTATTCGAACCAGAAGACTTCGATGAGAATTATAATAGGTCTAAGATTGCAGTAGCCAATTGTCGAGATCTTTTTGCAGATATCGTTGGATGCGATGCTATCGTGGAGAAGTTGGAGGACTACCAAAAGACATTCGCGAACATGAAAGCACGAAATTTGGATCCTCGGACCCAGGTGCCATGTAACTTTATTTTCAAGGGCCCTCCAGGTATGTTTCATCTAGCTCGAGAGGTCTAATCAGATTCTGACAGTCACAAGGGACCGGTAAAACCACGACAGCACGAAAAATGGGCAAGGTTTTCTACGATATGGGGATGCTCTCTTGTCCAGAAGTAATTGAGTGCTCAGCGACAGACTTGATCGGCCAATACGTTGGACAAACCGGTCCTAAAACACAAAAGTTACTTGAGAAGGCGCTCGGCAAGGTCTTGTTCATTGACGAGGCGTATAGACTTGGCGATGGGCATTTTGCGACTGAAGCTATCAATGAACTGGTCGACAGTTTGACAAAAACAAAATATGCTGGAAAAATGATTGTCATTCTAGCGGGTTACGACGCTGATATGAACCAACTCCTGAGTGTCAACCAAGGTTTGTCAAGTCGATTTGCTGAAGAGATAGTTTTCACTAATATGCTACCGAAGCAATGCTTGCTACTACTCCAGCAAAGGTTGAAAAAGGTCGGAATTAGCGTCCTCCTGGAAGAAACGTCCGAATTATATGGGGAGTTAATCCACATTCTTGAGGATCTCGGTGCCCTTCCATCCTGGGGAAACGGGCGCGATATAGAAACCATATCAAAATATATCATGGGCTTGACGTTCAAAAATGCCGAACCCACTGAGAGCCAGCTGATAGTCTCCGAGAAGCAGGTTCTCGCCGCACTCCAACAGGAGTATTCAAAGCAAAAAGAACGGTGTACGACATCTAAAGCTTCAGTTAAGGCCGACAGGATCCATGGAGGTATGGACTTTCCGGAACCCTTGCTTCCCCCTGATATCCGGACCTCTGTGGCACAAAGAAACGCCGCCAAAAACCAAAACCTTGAATCCGCCAAGCGGCTGGGCACAAAAACCGAGGCCTCGCCCTGTGATGCGAGCGTGCGCGACCCCGGAGTATCTGACGAGGCATGGATGCAGCTTCAATCCGACAAAAATGTTTACGAACTCTCTCAAAAAAGTATCGAAGCCGCAATTACCTCCTCCAAAGCTAAGATACAATCGGTGAAAAATGAGAAAGAGCGGTTGGATGCCCAAATTAAAATTATTGATGAAGCGAAGCAGAAGGCCAAGCACGATCGGGAAGAAATGAACCGGCTAAAACAACTCCACGAGGAAGCTCGCCTAAAGGCTATTCACGAAACTCTTGCCATTAGAGCCGCCAACGAGGCCCTGGAAGCAGCTGAGCGTAAGAGAAGAGAAGAGGTTAAGGTTCAGCACAAACTGCGGGTGATGGGTGTTTGCCCCGTGGGGTTTGCCTGGATTAAACAAGCTGGTGGATATCGCTGTGCAGGAGGGTCGCATTTTGTTGGAAACAATGAGCTGGGGCTTTCAACTGAAGGGAATTGATGCAGTGAAACTATATTTGGAATGTTCCTATGATTTTGGGTGCATGAAGTTTTGGGCAATGAGTCTGGGGGTGTAATATTTTTCTTAGGGAATATAGGCAGGGACTTTGACAAATAAACAATTGTTATTTCCATGTCCGCTAGCCATGAAGTCATTGATGATCAGGCCCAACAAAATCCACAAAATTCCGGCGTAGAAGTCCGTTAAATCGGGCCGGCTCGAGTGCGGGCCCCGATCGGGATTTAACTATCTGAAAGAAAGAAGCCGCCGACATGTCACCAACCATATATGTATGGATATTTTTCTACAACAGTCAGCTTCAAACCATCGCGCCCCACCACATGTTACACAACGTCTCGGTGCTTGTGGTTTTGCCTGTCCCACATTCTTCGTAAAATAGCAAAGACATGAGGGATTTGAATGCTCAGCTGAAGGATAACTATCACAAGAGTTGGTCAGGGGGTTGTTCTCTACTGTATGACTTTACTATTCTATGCCCGTCCAATGCGTGCTCCCCTCCTCAAAAATCAAGTGGTAGTGTTCAAGGCTTCGATGCAACGAATTGGTTGCAACTTTCCGTGAGTTCGAAAATGTCGTTCCAAGAGCCTCTGTAAAGTTGTTGGCACTGTATAGGCTTTCAAACAACTCATAGAGCTATACAGTTTAATTAATTACCTCTGATACATCCGATTTAATTACAGGACCAGATGCTATCCGCTGATCAGAGGTACAGACCGTTTGTCCCCATATTTCGCTACTCACCACATCTCAAACCCCATGACTGAAGGTTTCTCATTTCTTCAAACATCAATGGTTCCTTTTTCTGTCCTCTTGATGCTATAGTATCGCTTTTGCATACTACATTTTTGTCTTATCCCGAGATCAATGGCTGATCTCGAACATTCGTTCCTTCCCAATCCCCCCAATACATATACATATATATATAGGTATATATATCGCGAAGTTCTTTATAATCTGTAATATGCCAACCTCATTATCCCTTCAGCAGTACCTAGAGTCTTTATAAATACTTTACCAGCCATGCGCACTATTCTCGGAATAATACCAGTGACAGCCGTTTTTCTTATTCTCTTAAGCACTCGCCTCGTCTTCACAAACCAGCACCCAATACCAGCTCCACAAGAACAGCCTGCCACTGCCACCGCCCCTTGCCCAGCCATAACGATAATCTCAGCGCGCGGCACTACAGAAGATCCCGGCGAAGGCCGCCTAACTACCATTGCAAGCGACCTCGCCAACGGGCACGAGAACAGAGAACGCATCCCGCTTGATTATCCCGCGGACCTGTTTCCGTACTCCGTCTCGCTATTCAAGGGGATTAAGGCGTTAAATGGCCTGCTAAACATGTCTGTGACGAGTTGCCCGGAGGCGAAGATTGTGCTGTTGGGGTATTCGCAGGGAGCGCATGTTATTGGCAATACGCTGTGTGGCGGGGCCTTTGCAGAGCAGGGAATTGATCTGAGGATTGGGGATAAAGGTATGCGATAGATATTATTGTTATTTGTTGTCGTCATTTATAGAAGGATACATACATAATGAAGGTGGGTAGGGTGAGGGAGGAAGAGGAGGGAAAGAAAGAGAGTGGAGGGCATTGGAGTATAATAATGATATAAAACGTGCGTTTGACACCCCTTAACTTACTTAACGTCCACTTGTCTCGAAAACCCTTGCAGTAACTGCGATCATTTTTATGGCTGATCCGCGCCATGTACCCGGCAAATCGTTCAATGTCGGCAGTTCAACCAGAAGCGGCGTGAGTTACTTTCCTCCCTCTCCTGCTCCCCCCTCAATCCGAAGTACTTTTTTGGAGATGTTCTATTCCATTGAATATTCCAGCCGTCTCACACTAAACGCAAAATATCTTGCCAGCTCTTCCCTCGCCCGGATTCTGAAGGCTGTGACCACTATGCCTCCCGTATGCAATCCTACTGCGACTCGGGTGATCCGGTTTGTGACAGCGGCTTTGTACAGGAGGTTCATAGGGCTGTTGTAGAGAAGTATCGGGCTGACGCTGTTGCGTTTGTTAATCGGCTACTTTCTTGAATTATTCCTTGACGTGAGATAGACATAGAGCACACATATTTATTGGTACGCGTGGTGGGGGATATGCAGATCGTTCCCTTTTGTTCCTTTTTCTGTTTTTTTTTGCCTTTCGACTCTTCTATTCGTTGTTTGTTGGAGACGTTATAGGAATTCGCGGAGAGAGTACCTGCGTGAATTTAGATAGCTATAGAGTTAATACGGACTGCGTATATGTTTCGAGGATGGCAATACGCCAGTGTGTTGATTGTGGGCGTGAGTTCTGGGCGGATCGTGCATAGGACGTAATTGATGGAAGAGGGAATGTTATGTATGAAAGCAACGGTCTATATTCTATTATGCTGAGTATTAAAACAAAAAGAAAAGAAAATTCTAACAATTGGAAATATTAATACACAAGGAAGCCTGGTGGGGGAAAGAAAGAAAAGGTTAAAGGGGCAGAATGTTCTCTAAACGCCATAAATCTGGCCGTCTCTATACAAACGCCTTATCAAAGTATCAGTACACGGTGCTGGCACCCGTGTTACTAGTGAAGGTAGCATGCTCTTTTGACATTTCACGCCAAGCCCGGCCCTGAGGCCCATGTCTAAAATCTAGTAATATCTTGCAAATATAATGGATGGATGAATTCTCTGTTATCGCAATCTCGGCCCAGGATCGATCCCTGTAATCTCTGGTGGAGCGCTCGTCTCGTATCGGTAATAGTCGCTGCGATCATCTGGAATCGTAAGCGGAGTTGAATATCCACTGGATTTCCGTGACCGGTCCGTCATACTTGATACTTCTAAGAGCTGTTGTGGTTAGATTTTTTTGGTTTGTTAGCGAAGAGCAGAGGCCAGCAGTCGGTTATTATTATTATTATTATATTTTATGGGGTATATTATGAACTTGCCATTTGGCCGTGGGAGTTTGTTGTTTGGCATAAGCCCGGAGATGTACTGCGGCTGAGGTTATGATGTCGATGGTCGATGGGGAGGGAATCGAAGGGCGGAGGTTGAAACGGAGACGGAGTTTGGACTGGAACGGAGCGGCGGTCGATCAAACTGGGGCAATACTCGGATAGAGCTCGACGGTATTCCGGGAGGGGAGGGCGTAGTTTATTAGAAGAAATAGATTGGTATTCGTGGAGTGGGTGGTATTGAGGGACCCCTGTTGATAAGGTGTGAGGGTGCAAAGACACTGGGTTGTACTGGGGAGGGATAGAACGAGATTCAAGCGGCATTAATTGGTACTGTTGCTGGTGTTGCTGCTGGTGCTGCTGGTGCTGCTGGTGCTGCTGGTGCTGCTGGTGCTGGTGTTGCTGGTGTTGCTGTTGCTGTTGCTGTTGCTGTTGATGGTGATGATAGGGTGCCATAGAGTTGTATTGTTGTGGAACGTGTCGGAATTCTGGCTGGATGGCTTGGTGGTAAGGGCCTGGGTGATGTTGAAGCGGAACGGGCTGTGATTGAGGGGTAATGGAGTGGTAGCCTTGATAGGGAGAAGTAGAATGAGAATATCGAGTAAAGGGGGTGTGGGGATCCGTCATGGTGTTTTGAGGTTGAGCCGCGGCAGGTTGGCGATGGTGATGATGCTGGGTTATGGCAGATTCAAGTCCCGCAGGAGAATGATGTTCTGGCAGAGAGAACTCAATGGAGGACTCAGGCTCGCTCTGGTCTTTGGTCTTGATATCAGGGTCTTTATATATTTCCCATGTCTGATACCGGGCATATTAGCTCAATTGACTATTTCTCAACCAACCAACCAATCTGGGAAAACCTACAAAACTTACAAGCTGGCTACGTTTGCTAGATCGACAATCAGGCATTGAAGTAACCTGTCGAGTATAACCACGTTTTTGTAGAGCTCGACGCAGGCAGTCCTGCTTGACATCAAGGTCAAGAGCCTCGATTATCTTTTTATATGACATGTTCCGATTTTCCTTAGAGGCTGTCAAAAAGGCTTCAATGTCGTCGACTTGCTTCGTGGACAGCTTGCTGTTCCGCCCTGGCCGCTTTTTGGGATCGCATGTATTTGATTCACAGGTATATTGAACAGCACGGTGGGAGACGTGAAGATGTTCAGCTATGGCTTGATACGTATAACCCAACCGCCGCAGGATTAGGATATCTTTTCGCTCCTCACGATTAAGGCGGCGTCGATGAGTTTGAGTCCGAGTTTGGGTCGTTGCAGGCGAAATATTAGGGGGCTTCGCACTGGTAGGAGTAGCTGCCGCCATGATGGGGTGCATTGAAGCTGAGGATGGAGGCATGTCTGTGTCTAAACGGTCCGGACGGTTATAAGCCCCCAACTTGAGGCAGCCAGGAGAACACCTGGAGCTGCAGATTCTGCCTTGTGGCAGTGCTGTTGTCCATAATAAATAACTTTAGAGCTAAACAAATGCCCCGACGGAGCTGATCGTCGATAGCTCCCGTGTTGCTCAGAGAAATTTCCCATCACGTGGGTCTTTAGCTTTGGCGTTTCGTTAGCCGCGCTAAGGAGACGCCCATGTTCGGCTTTTTGGGATGACATGACATCCATGGATGGTTTCCACAGCGTAGAGGGGTCAATCTTGGAGATTTGGCCCTGATCTGTGGTCCCTGGTCTCTGGAAATGGTAATATGAAAGAGAACGAGAGATTTGAATTAGGGGTTGCATGTCCTTCCAAGGTTTCGTCGCGGTTTTGATTCCTGATTATCTCTGGACAACAAAGAAAGGGGTTGCACCGAGTGTTTCGACTGGAGAACTGTGTTTTGTTGTTGCCAGTCACCCCTTGCAAGCGTGCGATCATTCAGTTTCATAGCCACCGTCGTTACACATCAGCAACTTGCAATGGGAACCTTAGGGTAAGGTTCGATTCATCACCATTGGCTGCTTCGAATAAGTAAAACAATCCGAACTAGCCGCGTTCCTAACCTCTTTTGTTAAATAATGAAAGGCGGGGAAGAATGCGTCTACAAAGTTGACCCGATGACACGAAACCCCGCCGCATGGACAAGCAGTGCAACCAAGACGATCCCGTCGGTGACGTTTCGAATAGGAAGAACCTGAGTCGGGATTGGGACCCAGCTCCTCATTTTGACGGTTAGTCTATTATTATTGTGCGCTGCAGTAACTACGAACGGAGGACGGCCAGGGCTGGATGAGGATGCCATTCCCATCAGTGGCCTAAATTCGCAGCCGAATACTGAATGAATACATAACATGCCTCTTGACATGATGATCAAGGTTCTTCACACAGAGATGGCTGGAACAAATTGAGCACATAGTTCTTGACTTACTAGTAGTCTGACCACGCGAAGATTCAAGGAGTATTGGCCTCTCAATCTGGTTACTCCGTGCAATCTCCATGCAGTGCACTTCAGTTGAGATATCCCTATATGATAGCTGCTGCTGTCAGGAATTACTAATGCAGCGGACTTCATTCTTCGGTTGGGTTTTTAGGAGGTCGAGATATGGATGGTGGGATGCGTTGATCAGTTAAGCATGAAAATCAATGCGCCATATTGCTTGTTTATCATTGCCTGCATATCCATCCATATTAGCGTATCTATTCGTCTCCGCTCGCAATTCCTTGTTTTCACAATCTGCCATTCTCAGCTTACCCCATCCTTTTTTGAATCGCGGGGAACGGGGGTAGGTTGTCGATCAATACGCAGTTGAATAATCTCCCATATCACAGCCCTTTTCAATTGAGCAAGGAAGTCTCTACAACGCTATCGCCTTAAATCATTCGCTGGATTCCTCCTCTAGAAATATATTACCGCACGAAATATACAAATTTCGGACTCGGCCGGAAAAACTCTTCTGCCCTTCTTGCCACACTGGCAACCTAGACTGGAACCTTGGAAGTCCATCAAATCATGAGCTGATATCGGCAGCCCTTTTTCTTTTTTTTCCTATCTTTTTCCGTTTTTTCTACTGGCTGTCGGCTTTTAACAATGAGGGACCCACCAAGGTTGCCGCTATTTTTTAATGGAGTAGGGGCGAGCGAACCCATCGACCAGGCGAATTTTTGCGGGTGCAAATTCGACGTTTGCCCTGCCCAGTTTCCTCCATTTGCCTGTGACTCTTCGTTCGCCTGCTTGCTTTCTGACTTTTCGTTGCTGTTATTATTATTATCAAGATTGATAGAGCTGTTCATAAACCAGTCTCTTCCCTTCTACATAACGGACCAAAAAAAATTTCCTGCCGTTTTTTAAGTTTTATTCTAACCTTCAACTACAGTCACTGATTATTTCTAATTGTTTCTGGAGTTGTGGGTTTCCCGCTCTGCCGACCCGGGACAAAGGGAAAAAGTCGTGTCTCGACCTCCGGCCTGCTATATCGTTTTTCATTGAATCCTTACATCCTTTCTATGAGAATTCCCTAACTTGGTTTGCCAAGGAACCCTCCCAACCTGTATGTTGGAGCAGCGAGAATGAGGGAACTGGTAGACCAAATATCACTCGCCCAGGATGAGAAGGCAACGAAGGGCATGGAGGGCAACCCCTCGTCAGGCCCGTTGCCGCATGACTCGGACGAGTTGGAAAAATACAAGCCTCCCGAGCTGCCGCAGCTCCAGAGGAGGCTTAAGAGCAGACACCTTCAGATGATTGCTATTGGTATGCCATTTCTATTTGTTCCAGTATTTCAATATGGACCTTTGTCGCTGATATTGTCCTTTAGGTGGAACCATCGGTACCGGTCTATTCATTGGTAGCGGTGGTGCAATTTCACAAGCTGGCCCTGCAGGTGCCCTGATCGCATATGCCTTCGTCGGATCTATCGTGTATTCGGTCATAGTTTCTCTTGGAGAAATGGCAACGTATATACCAATAGCTGGCGCCTTTACCTCATACGCTACCCGCTTCGTCGACCCCAGTCTGGGTTTTGCTATGGGCTGGATATACTGGTTTTCGTGGGCCATTACTTTCGCGCTCGAACTGACGGCGACGGGCCTTATAATTCAATATTGGAATGACGACATCCCTATTGGCATCTTCATAGCTGTGTTTTGGATCTTCATAACATCAATCAATATGTTACCCGTCAGCTTCTATGGCGAGATCGAGTTCTGGTTTTCCAGCATCAAAGTCATCACAGTCATTGGCTTCATGATTTTTGGCATTTGCATGAATGCCGGTGCAGGGCAGCAAGGCTATCTGGGATTCAAATACTGGCACACCCCCGGCGCGTTCGCCCCATACCTCCTCGAAGTTATCGGACATGATAAAGTTGCTACCGCAAAATTCATCGGATTCTGGGCTACTCTCATCCAAGCCGGATTTTCATACCAGGGAACCGAATTAGTTGGCATCGCGGCTGGCGAGACAGAAAACCCGCGCAAAGCCGTACCAGCAGCAATTAAGAAGACGTTTTACCGCATCCTCTTCCTCTTCGTCCTCACCATCTTCTTCATCGGCATTCTAATCCCATACACAAACAAAGACCTCCTGTCAAAGGCCTCAAACGCTTCCGCGTCCCCATTTGTCATCGCCGCCAATCTCGCCGGCGTCAAGACACTCCCAGGCCTCATCAACGCCGTTCTCCTCACTGTCGTCCTCTCCGCTGCCAACTCCAACGTTTACTCCGGCAGTAGAATAATAGTCGGCCTGGCCCAGGACGGCTGCGCCCCCAGATTCTTCACCAAGACCACCAAGGGCGGCGTACCTATATTGAGCGTCCTCTTCACGGCTGCCTTCGGCCTGCTCGGTTTCCTCAACCTCTCCAACAGCGGCTCCGTGGTCTTCGAATGGTTCATGAACATTAGCAGCATCGCCGGCTTCATCTCATGGTCATGCATTAACGGCTGCCACCTGAGCTTCATGAGAGCTCTACGCGCGCGGAATCTTAGCCGCGATGCGCTGCCTTACAAAGCACCTTTCCAGCCCTACCTGGCGTGGTACGGCCTCTTCTTCAACATCCTTATCATCATCACTCAAGGGTTTACGGCGTTTTTACCTTGGAAGGTATCGAATTTTTTCATTTCATATATTAGTTTAATTCTCTTCGTCGTATTGTATTCGGGACATAAGATTATATACCGCACGAGCTTTGTCAAACCGTGGGAAGCGGATTTGGATACGGGCCGGCTGGGGCTTGATGCGGAGACGTGGGAGACGACCAAAGTCCCGACGACGGTGTGGGAACGCGTTCAGCATCGGATGTATCTGATGTTTTGTTGATTCATGGGCTGATGCCTGTATCTTCTCAATCATCCCCTAGCCCCAATTTTCTTTTCTACATAGCTGTTGCCCTTTTACTCTCTGTTTCTTCGCGTTACTTATATATACATTGTCCTCTAATCTTTTTTTCTGTTTGTTGGTTGAGAATTTGATTTATTGAGAGGTTGTGGATGTAAGCTGGCTATTTGATGTGTAGAGAGATTCTATGGTTGTGGGACAGCCTGGTGGAGCAGTCCAGCGGGTGGCTTGCGTAGGCCTGCCAACTCTTCCTTTTTCTTTTCTGTGCTTTGTTCCATCTGGGGATTTTTTCCATTTTTTTTCTCAAGCGAATCGTTGTTAAAAGCCTAGCTGTTTATGTCGCTAGCAGGTTCATGTGTAGCACATGTTCTGCCTATATTTGCTAGATAGACTTGCTAGATAGATATGCATTCATTCATGACACACTTGTTCATTCATATAAACTAATTTTTCCATGGAAGTTTTTGAACATTTCGTCCAGGGTGGGTAATTTCCTCTAAGGTACATGTACCTACCTAGGTATGTATCTCCCTATCCGATGCTTGTGTGCACAGGCCTGATAGAAGATATAGCGGGCTCAAACAGTACTTACCGATCAGCCCTGGTGGAAGTAATACCCCGTTGGGCATGGTTGCGTATATCTATGAATCTTGAGGCAGATTTCTCCTGGTAGTTTGAAGAAGGGGTTTGGAAGTGATAATAACGCAGCCCACTGGGCGTTAATATAAATAGAGCCGGGCTCGGAACATACATAGAAACGTGGCGGGCTAAGTCTCCTAACGCTTCAAAATACAGTATACTTGAATAGAAAATTGACAGTCGCAATTGTATCTATACATTTAGAGCAGAATGGGAAGCCCTCCGTAGTGATAAAGTTAGAAGTGCGACTGCAGAGCTGCCAGCATCAGTATACATTTGACTTCCCAAAAGCACGACTGGCCAGTGCACCTATAAACGGTTGAGAAGCGGAGAAACGACTAATATATTGAGACATGATAGCGAAGTTATAAAAAGGAAATTAGAGTCTTGTTACACGCTTATTTGTTCCAAAAAACAAAATAGAACATTCACAGCATCCACCCTCAACGCAACAGAGTTTTTTTTCCATTTACTACCCCCCCGCGCTTCTTCTTTAGCTCCTCAATCCAAGAAGGAGACCGGCACCCTTGCCGCCATCCTTCCCCTCACCACCGCCTGGAAGATATGTCACGTTAGGATTTGTGGCCAGTGTCTGGGCAATCTCCCGGCTCGCATCGATTCTTCGGATCTGAATCAAGCCATCACCAGCCTTCATAACAGCCTTGCTAATGATATCCGCACTCTCAGCCTCTCCCTCTGCACGGATGACGTTAGCCTGTCGTTCCTGCTCAGCCTTCTCGACAATGAATCTTGCCCGCTCAGCGTCCTGTTGGGCGATCTGCTTCTGCTCGACGGCACGGGTAAATTCGCGGCCGAAAGTCATGTGGGTGATGGAGACGTCTTCGAGGGCGATGTTGAATTCCATGGCGCGGCGCATGAGGTCGTTGCGGATTCTGTTGGAGACGGCTTCACGCTGCGTGATGAGTTCTGCAGCATCGAATTGGGCAACGATGGACTTTAGGACTTCGTTGCCGATGGAGGGGAGGACTCTTTCGTCGTAGTCTTGGCCGAGGGACTGGATGGATGGCATGGTTAGCTTCATATATATGATGGATAAAGGAATGTTCAAATGCAGAGGCATACCTGATAGATCTTTGGTAGTTGCTGGACATCAGGGCGATGCAAGACTCGCAGGGTCAAGCTGACCATCTGCAAGTCCTTACTTCCAGTGGTTGTCGAGATGTTTCTAGGCTTCGTTCTGACATCGTAGATAATGCTCTTCTGTAGCCAGGGGATGAGGAAGTGAGTTCCCTCATTGACGACCTTTTCCTGCACTCCCGAGAGTCTGTCGAAGATGACGGCACGGGTTCCTCCCTTGACATCGTATATGGATGACTGTAAGAAGGACGCCCCGATGGCTACGGGGACACCCCATTTGTAAATAGCCGTAAGAGCATTCGCCATGTTTTAAGATGCCGGGGGTGGATGGAGAAATGCGATGGTCGTGGAGTCCTGGAGGGATATCAACAGCATTGAATTGGTTTTATGAAGCTTCCAAAGTTGTTCGAGATACTGCTTTTCATGGGACTAGACTGTATTTGGACTAGCGTCGGGCGGTCTTGGAGGCTCAACTTTTGATCGCAAAAAGGAACCCGGCGACATATCATATAGCACACATACAAACACATACACATACACATACACCCTGTTGCATTGTTGGCAGTGTCTCTGTCAATTTTTAGCAAGAGTCAATTTCAATTGTCTTCGAATTTCTCTCATCTTCTCTCCGACACCATGGGCGGCGGACACCCAGATCCCAAGCGCGGAATGTAAGTCCCTCCCCCCCCCCCCCCAGCGGCTGGCAGTTCCCATCGGAATCATTCGAGGCAGACTGTAATGCAACAGACAGAAACTGACAGTTGGCAGATATGTCGGAACCTTTGGAAACTTTGGTACGTTTGAGCCCCATTTCATCGCGACAAAACGGACGAGGCTATCAACTCCCCCCCTCATCTTATAACAGAGGCTATTTGATTATTCCTCCTCCTCTATCCGAACGGTAACAGAACATGTCATGCTAATGACTGTCCCCCTGATGGGACCTAAATAGGCTGCCCGACCCCGCAGAAGATATCGAGCTACGCTCTGTCTCCCAACCGACAGCGTCCCTTCGCCGGAGCTCTCTACAATGCCATTTTCAACACGTGGAGAAGATCCCGCAACCAAGCTCTCTATGTCATTCCCCCATTCGTTGTGGCATATGCGGTACTTAACTGGGCTGAAGAGAGGTTCGTGTTCTCGTCACATATCCTTCCATTTACTTTTGATGTGGATTGTTTTTTTTCTTTTTGTGTGTGTATATTCGCCTGTTGCGTGGTTACTGACATGTACATCCCGATAGAAATGAATATTTGAACTCCAAGCCCGGACGATTGGCTGAGGGTGACAGCGCGTAAACACGATGGTTACTTGTTGGTTGTAGCATTGAAAAGGTGGTAGGGGCCTCAGCCGGTCATTGCGCTGTACAGTACATATACTATTAGAAAGCAATCGACTGTTCTACATGATTCCATTTTCCATATAAAATCTATTATATTTATTCGTTTTCTTTTCCACCCTCTCCAGACTGAACAAACTGGACGATGTAGAGGAAGCGGTAAGGCGGTGGAGTCCATCTTACAGTAGCAGCCGCCTTGTTTAGATATTGGAGATCGGATACGGTATATCTAACTATGAATCCGGCCGAAACTACAGCACTTAACGGTGCAATTGTCTTCCATTCATTGTGCTCCTACTCAAACGATTACTTGCATTGATGGATTCCGCTCGGTACATTATATAACATTGGCGTAGCCGAGCCTAAGACGACCGACCTATCACGGCGATACATTTAGTAAACAATGACTTGCCCAATCGAGGATCAAAACATTTATCAATCACACACCCAGACGGATACAACGATATTTTTGCAGGGAATATTGTACTGTGGCAAGAAGCAAAAGAGAGAGAAAACAGGAAGCAAGTTCGCAATCGGCGTACTAACGGAAACCGTAGAAAGAATAAATAAATATAAAAAGATAAAAAATAAAAAGATAATGTTATGTGACCAAGCTGAGACTTGAACTCAGGACCTTTTCGGATCAATGTGATCCTTATGTTAACGAAACGTGATAACCAACTACACCACTCGGCCAGTATTTGATGGAAATAAAGGATCCAACAGAGACTTTTGTAGGCGGGCTACCTAGGTATCCAGCGTCCAGGCGAAGGCTAATTCCATGATAGGCTTAGTGCCATTTACAAGCTAAAGTTCACCAAAAAATCGAAAATATCCCAGCAGACAAAATACAGCAAAACTGTGACTTATCTCCAATTTGCTCTCTCCTTTATTACCGGCCACTACTATTCGATATTTCACCCTCCCGCCCCGCCCATAACCTATAATCCAACCTACTCGTCACTTTTTGAGTTTCCCCGTCACAATGGCCAAGGACAAGTCCGATAAAGAGAGAAAGAAGGACAAGAAGGAGAAGAAGCGGTCCGAGACCGACGGCGTCCACAAGAAATCTAAGAAGGACAAAAAGAAGGATACGAGCTTGCTTTCTGAAGTTGCAGAGAAGGAATTGACCACAAAGGTCCTGGAACAGCTAGAGAAGCCCGATGCTGCGACCGCTGCTGTTGCTGCTGAGACCCCTTCGAAGAAACCTGCTGCCGAGCGACCTATTGGTGCTCTCGTTCCGTTCGCAAACCCGTTAGCGGAGGATAAGGTTGCGAAGAAGGTGCTTAAAAGTGTTAAGAAGGGTATGTTTGGCTCCTTGTTTTGTGTGCTTTAATTTTTTTTCGTTTATTCGCCGTTTCCGCCGCTGTGTAGAATAGAATACACGTGCGAAAGTATGGCTATTTTGCAGCCGAATGGTATTGATAGTGGCTCATTTTCTCTGCTATTTATTCTTACTAACAACATCTATCTTCTTCTGCAGCTGCTGTAAATAAGGCTCTTAAACGAGGCGTGAAAGAAGTCGTCAAAGCACTACGGAAATCGCCCATTCCCGCACCCAACGCCGTAATCGACACCCCGAGCGCTGTCGTTGTGCTCGCAGCAGATATCTCACCCATGGATGTCATATCACATATCCCCGTTCTCTGCGAAGACCATGGAATCCCTTACGTTTACGTCACGTCAAGAGCTGAGTTAGGAAGTGCCGGCGCCACCAAGCGACCTACAAGTGTTGTCATGGTGCTGCCGCGATCAAGCGCGAAGAGCAAGAAGGATAAGGATAAGAAGGGTGGCGATGATGATGAAGATAAGGAGTATTATGCGGAGCTGGTCAAGGTTGCGCAGAAGGAAGCGAAGAAGGTAAAAATTTAGACGAAAATTTTACGCTCTTGCTGCTTTTTACAAACCTTTTTTTTCTTCTCGGCTTTTTGTATACCTTCCTACGCCTTTCATTTCCTTCTCGCTTTTCTTTTCATTTATTTTGTTTTCCGTCCTGGATGGGTATTCTTTTGTCCGTGTTTTTCTCCTTTGCATTGTGTTGTTCTGCGTCTACGAAGGTGTTTGCTTCGTATATCTGCTGGATCGTGTGACGATCCATTACTGTGCCGTGAGGTGACGGGTAGATCGGTTATGATTTTTTTTTACATATCTTTTGTCCGGCGTTCATAAATCGGTGTATAAAAAGGGACGGAATGAATACTTCTTTTTTTTCACTTGGCTCGGTTGCATTTTTTTTTTTCGCCCGGTCTGTCGCCTTTCACGACTTTATTTTACAGACGCTTCAGCTAGTTGGTGTGAAAAACTGTCTTGCTTCCCATGTGGCTAGGAGAATTCTTCCTACAAAGTCCACAGCATACCACTGTTCTTGGTGCCTCCGGCTTTTATACCCTTTACAAAGATATGCTGTGGATTTCGTCCCACATTTAGAGAGATGCCATCAACATGAATCACTCTTGATGTCAATCACAAGAGAAACAATCATGCCAAACTAACCAATTTTATTATACCACCTCATAACACAAACACAAAAAAATCACACAAAATGAGTTAACAAGTCCCTCCCAAACGAAAAAAAGGGGAACTCCCTCAGCTCACGCCATGGCTGGCCTCCCTTCCTCTACTCCTGCCCCTCTCCAACCCTATAGTCATTCGGCGGTCTATCTACTGGCGCCACCGCCTCGCCCGGCGTCTACGCACTCCCGCCCTGATATCTCTGCTCCGCAACACGTCCTGGATCATCAGCGGACCTAATTTCGCTCGTGAAGCTGGCGTTGTGGGCTTGTTTGTCGTTGTCCAAGCCCCCCTCGGTCAGGTTGGCGCCTCTTGGTTTCATGGAGGACGGGTTGTGCACGACTAAGTTTATTTAGGTAGGTAGGAGCTGTTTGATGGTGCTCTTGTCTCTTGGAAGCAGACCGGCCTTGTTCGGTAGTGCGGGCTTCCGAGGAGGGGGGGTTGGAGGGGTTCATTATGAAATGGAGTCTGGTCCAGGGCATAATAGCCTTGTATGTTGTTAGCTTGCTTTTAAGATATTCTGCTGATATTTATTATAGTGTTAGCAAGGAAAAACTATTCGATATTGCAAATCGTACGTTTTTCTAGAGGGGAATGGATGGCTCAATTCAATACAAATACATACACCCTTTTTGTATGTATGTATGTCTTAACACGTCTGTAAATGAAGCGTATGGATGATGTACCTTCATCACAGAGACGTTTAAATCCTCTGCAATGTTTCCGTCATAACAGTCAGACGTCTGTGATTTGGCCTTGCGGGTGTCTTCTTTGGTGGTGTGGAATGTTTGCTCGGTGCCTGAAATATTTGGTCTAGTTGCGACGAGAGATATATACCTGGGTTATATAGATGAGTGTGAATTGGAATGAATGATGGATAAGCAATCAGTTAAATGTTGACAACTCAGTTTAATTGCTGCAGCGCCAATAAGTTTGAAGTGTGTCTTCTTTGATGAAAGCTGCTTCCTGAAGTTTCTATATATTGGTCGACATCCTTGGAGTTTAAGAGACAATTCCTTGCTCAAGGGTCTTTGATGTCGATGGGGACCAGCTCGTCAACCTGGATATAGTAAACAATTGCCGCCAGAAGATCCGAATAGATATGATAATATATATATAGTGGCTAAGTTGGCGCAAAGGAAGCATGGTCCTCGATAGAGCTGACAAAACTTGATATATATATATATATATACTCTTGTTAGTCTAGTGAACCTAGGGCTTCCAAGCTTCCAATGATATGGGATATGTTCGGAAGAAGCCATTTGCTACTTGGGAGGCCATTTTCTGAATCCGCACTTTATAAAGACGACTTTGGGTCCCTAATTTCATAGACACGTCAGGATGAAGATCACAGCATTGCATGGTTGACACTGCTGGCAAGTCCATGAGGGTCGGGCTTTGGGCACATCGTCCATTTTGTGTAATATGTGTAAGTTATAATAGCTCAGGCCCCAAATCCGGGAATCAACCAAAATAAGAATGCAGGCTCTGTTTACGGCGATGGCTTTGGTGAACTTATTCATGTTGTCCAGTTACAGAATATCTCCACCGCAATAAATTTACTCGACATCAATGGATTGATGTTGAAGATGTTGGTGATGTAATCAGATTACTGTAAATTATTGTAAATTACAGCACTCACTGCTGATTTTGAAGCCAGTGACGTAACATCCATACAATCGTTACTGATAAGATATCAAAAATTACAGCATACTGAAAATGCTGCGAACTCCAGCGCAAAACAAATGCCAGCGCCAGACTATTCTGCTGGAATACATACACCCTCTCCTTGAGCTCCTATTTTGCACAGTCAAGGCCTCGCATACGTATATCCTATGCCTCGTGATCCATTAATCGGCCTCGTCGGGAAACCCTCGTCTGGGAAGTCAACTACTCTAAATAGGTGCGTGCGTCTTGACAGCTCGCAAGATATGTGAAATTACCATGCCTAACGAAACCATTACAACAGTTTGACTGATGCTTCTTCCAAAGTTGGTAAGTCAATACTTCGTTCCTTGTTGTTGTTGTTGTTGTTGTTGTAATCGAAGCTGAAGAAATATGACCGCAGGAAATTTTCCGTGCGTCCCCGTCCAACCTGCCCCTTTTTGGTGCCCCTCCCTCCGGGCCCTGAGCTTTCATAACTAAAATGTGGGGAATAGCTTCACAACTATCGACCCCCAGCGTGCCATCGGCTACCTCCAAGTAGACTGCGCGTGCAAACGCTTTGACGTCTCAGACAAATGCAGACCGAATTACGGCGGCTGTCATGAAGGCCGGAGATCCGTCCCCATCGAGCTGCTTGATGTTGCCGGGCTTGTCCCCGGAGCCCATGAAGGCAAAGGGCTCGGGAATAAATTCTTGGATGATTTGCGACATGCGGATGCGTTGATACACGTGGTTGATGTTAGTGGAACAACGGATGCTGAAGGTTGGTTAAATCAACCCATAACATTGTGCAGCGCATGGATGCCAATAGCATAAACAGTTTTGGATGGGCTGAAAAAGAAATATATTTTCTGATATCAGGGAAGGCAACTAGAGGGTATGACCCTTCGCAAGATATTGTTTGGCTGAAATCGGAGATCGTCAATTGGATTTTGGGGAATCTTATGGAAAAATGGTAACGCGCAAATTCCTACCCCGGGGCAATTTGGGAAAGCAGACATTTACGGATAATAGGGGTTCCATAAAACGGCGGCATACTGCAACAAGTACGTGTGGTATCCGAACCTTGACATTTGAAATACAAGCATTCTGACATAAAATAGAGGCAACGGCGGTCGAAACGCTACAAAATCAGTTTTCTGGTTACGGAAGCACATCAAAGATCGTCGCGCGATGTCTGGACCGATTAGATATAAAAGAACCTCTTCAAGAATGGTCAGATGAAACGGTAGAACGTGTTGTCGTTGCCTTCATAGATGAAAAATTCCCCACAGTTCTTGCGCTAAACAAAATTGACCATCCAGATGCCGACAAGGTAGGTTGGACTCCGGATGCTACGAAAATTGTTGACGTTTTGCTGATTTAGTGGAATCGCAGAATATAAGTAAAATCGCCAAAGCTCAGGATCCGCAGTCGATTGTTCTGTGTTCTGCCATATCAGAAGTCTTCCTTCGAAAGCTGGCTAAACAAGGCTATATCAAGTATGTCGAAGGGAGCGATTTCGTAGATACGAGAGAGGATCTCATAGATATGGGTGATCCTGAGGGTGGTGGCCTCAAGGAAATGGATGAGAAACTGAAGAAGTATACAATTACCCCACCCTGCCTCATGGTCTCCCTGAATCTAATATTATACATTTATGATACTTATTTTGGGTAGTCGGGTGGAAAATCTCAAGGATTTAGTTTTGTATCGGTTTGGTTCAACAGGTGTTGTCCAGGTTCTCTCGCGTGCTGCAGAGGTACTTGGGTTGGTGCCGATTTTTCCAGTCCGCAACATTCACACATTCGCATCCGGAACCGGAACAGTCAATGGAGTTTTCAAGGATTGCGTGCTTGTCAAGAAGTCAGACCCACTGCGCGTTTACCTGGAATTTTTAAGGGGCCCGTGATCTGCTAACATTATTACAGGAATAGCACAGTGGGCGATGTGGCTCGGAAAGTGATGGGTGATGCTCCTATAGCCTACATCGAGGGAGCGGGAGGCACAAGAGTCTCAGAGGACGAGAGAGTTTCTATTGGAAAGTACGATGTAAGTACTATAATGCTATGGACGACTGTTCCCGCTCTTGTCGCCAGTTCCGTCATCACATTTTGTCTCCTAGCTAATACGCCGTATCGAATCCGAAGGTCTTATCTTTTAAAGTCGGCAGATGATACCTCTCCAATGTTATTATACCATGAACGAAATGACGCGTCCCTTTGATACCTTCTTCTTTTCAAAATCCAGACCCAATACAGGCCTGCTTGCATAACGACCTCGAGGTAAAACGATTATAACACCTTTTTCATCACTCACGGGCCCTTCTGTGACCATGGATTAAAATCAGCCATGTGCATCGAGACTGAAGGAAAAGATAAAGCATTTCAAACTAAAACAAAAAAAGTGAAACAAAATCGACTCACCTTACCCCTTTCGTCGGACATGCCAATAATAGGCTTGGGAGCTTCTGGAAATTCTTTCTCTGTCTTCTTCGTGCTACCCGCGTTATTTCGTTCGGTCATGGCATTGCTTTTGGATTTATCCTTTCCGTTTTTAGTTTCTTCCCTCTCTTTCAAACCAGCGGCTGAACCCTTGGCCATGGGATCCGTAGTATCGCCGCGCTTGCTCCGGTCCAAACTATGGTCCTTTCCCTTCGAGCCCGTCCATGCGTTTCGGATGCCTGAGTAGAGGACCCCGGTCGGTGGTGGACGATGGGGGAATCGTAACGTATGCAGTAAACCTGATTTGCCGATCATGATGGCTGTGATTAAAATAAACTGGAAGCTCTCTAGAAGAAAGGATGACTTGGGGATCTTTCTGAGTCCAAGCTGAGGCGTTTTGATAGGGCGTTCGGGCTATGACGTAACTACCTAGTAGTTAGGACTGGCGCAATTTACTAGGGTTAGTTAGGGCTGCCGAATCTGGCTTTGTAAACATGCTTTTATTCAATCATCTTTGTCTTCTCATGCATCACATATTTTGTCAATCATGAACAATGTTGATGTTCTATAAATTACATGTGCTTGAACTGTATAAATTCAATATTTTCTGCGTTTTTCTCGTGTTGCTCTTCTCTGAGTTTCCTTCACGGTCTCTACTCTTTTACACGGTTTATTTGCACTCAAAAGAGCAAAGAGGCAAGCTAGAACAGAGAATAAGCACCTGTCTGGGTGCTCTCAATTATATGACTACCTCCTCCACTCTAGCCTGGTTACCTACACACTGAAAATTATTCTGATGATTATGACGGCCTCAGGCTTTCTTTAGCGGACACAACCCCATCCAAGACGTTGGACAAGTCGAGGTTTAACAACCATCAGTCGTAAAAAAGTTACTGAAGGTTGGCCAGCCTGGTCGGCTAACTGATTAATGTGTACGGGGCTACCTAATGCTGTGCATTTGCACCCCCCCCTTGTGTGTTTCGATATACATCCGCCTCAAAAAGAAAGAAGAAAGAAAGAGAAAAGAAAAGAAAACATCACCGCACCAAACGCACTGTTGAATCAAGGTTGTTGGGTAGATCCAGCCGCCATGCAGGCTCTGCTCTAACTCAACCTAGTTGTTCTTGATAACTGTTGAATCAAGATTAATGGTAGATCCAGCCGCCATGCATGCTCTGCCCTAACCCAACCCGGTCGTCCTTGATGTTACGGAGTACACCGCAAGATAAATTTCAATACAGTTTCCAATCTTCGTCTGCGTCTCCGGCTTCAGGTAAATGGCACTCTTTACCTATCCTAATTACAATCTCTCGCTCTGAAATTTGTCGTGTAGGACGTATTGCGGCGGCCCTGGAACGTATGTCGCATAAGTGTCTTCACCATGAGAAAGCTCGTAAAAGTCAAGGACTACGCCAGCCATCAATCCACTTTGCACCTTTTACATCGCATGCTTCAGTATTTTGGTGCAAGCGGTCATTGGGGAGAGTGGCGGTGTCGGCTGCAGCTAGATTGCAGAGCTGATAGTGTCCCTGGGCCTATGCACGCTTCCGACTTGAGATGCAGGTGGTCATGAGTGAGGGCGAGAGCAAGAGCATCATCCACAATGGATCACAGGGTTGACAGTGTCCCTCGGCTTAACTACACTTTAGGCTTGGAATGCAAGTGGTTGGGGGTCAGAATGAGAGCGTCGTCTGCAACCAGCTGGCAGGACAGACGGTGTGCTAGGGCTCATCCCATGAGTGATCCAACGGCTCCAGCTTGATGAACGAGACAATGGTAAAAATTACCACGGCCCTAAATAAAAAAGCGGAAGGCTGTTTAGTCCAAGAGTCTCCTGTCGCTGAAATTCCCGGGCCGCAGAATTTTACACGGTATCACTAGCAAGTCCGCTGTATACGTAAATCCGCAAGCGCAGACCACACACTAGGGAAGGCCATGAAGTCAATCTGCGCAGACCTAAAAGGCTTTATCAATATCATGAGGCAGGTCGCCGATAGCCTTGAGGCTAGGCAATAGGGCAAGAATTTAGCGGATGTTTAACGGCCAGGTGAGTAAAAGGAGCATATTACTTTAGCTATACAGCACATCCTGCCATGAACGCATCGGATGGTTCACAAGACGTCCTTGTAACCATCCGAGTTAATGGTGGACACACGCGGGCGAATCTCAAAATAGCCTCTGTCCTTTCTATCACACAGCGCGTTCGCATTTCTATTTCCACTACCTTCTCTGCCCTTATAAGGACTTTTTCTGTTTCAGAATTTGAGTTCTCGAAGTTAGGTCAAGTTACAAACGAAATGGACGCCCATGAGCTGCAGTCACTTAACAAACTTCATGAGCGAGGTGCTTTCCCTCTCCCCAGGGACGGGGACAACGACATGATTTCCCTCCAGGATTTCGGTTCGAGGACGGTGGAAAAAGCGTGCGTAAAGGTATGCATCCTACAATCACCAAAAGGGCCTTTAGCATTTGTGCGGTGAGCTAATGCTGACTGAAAACAGAAGAGGTTCAGCTCTACCCAGATCTTCTTCTTCGCTTTGTCATTCCTGTCGAGCTGGGAATCGATTCTTGTGTGGGTCTTGTCCGCTGTTCTCAACAACCCTCTCCATTCTGACCTCGTCCCTTTGCGCCTATAGGAATATCAGGGCTGCTATGATCAATGGAGGGCCCAGAGGCCTTGCTTGGGGTATCTTCGTCGCTATCTCTGGAGCTCTCGCACAGTCTGCTTCCCTGGCTGAAATGGCTGCCATGCAACCAGTTGCTGGTGCACAGCACCATTGGACAAGTCATCTCGCACCCCTACAATACAAGCGGTTTATTACCTGGATGCAAGGTGGGTTTTTCACTTGTTAAATAATATTTTGCGTTCGCTAAAGTCCCTAGGGTGGATTACATGGTTTGCCTGGGTATCGCTCCTTGCTGGTGTTGCAAATAATGCTGCCAACATGATCCAGGGGCTTGCAGTTGTCAACTATCCCGACTATGTGCCCCAGAGATGGCATTTAACATTGATCATCTTTGTTATTCTGATTGTTGAAGGTCTGATTAATGTGTACACCGTTCGGTTCATTCCCTGGATTCAATTGATGGCTGGTGCACTACATGTTGTCCTATTTGTTATCTTCATTGTGGTTTTTATCACCATGGCTCCCCGTCATCCCCCTGAGTTTGTGTTCTTCAACGGACAGTCCGCTTCCGGGTGGGATAATGGGTTTGTATCCTGGAACCTGGGCTTGCTGACCCCAGTATGGGCATTTGTCGGTAAGTTGGAGCTCCCTTTTCCATGAGAACGTTGACATGAAACTTATGTTGTGTCTCCATATAGGTTTTGATGGAGCAGTTCACATGGGCGAAGAAGTCCGTAGCGCAAAAGCAGCCATTCCCCGCTCAATTTTTTACACAGTTGCTATCAACAGTGTCCTGGCTTACACCATCATTGTCACTGTTCTCTTCACCATGGGGCCTCTTGACAGTGCACTCAATTCAGGTTCAAAGTTGCCTCTCATTGAGATCGTTCGACAGGCCACTGGATCAATCAAAGCTACTACTGCGATGGTGTCGGGACTGCTTGTCATTTCGCTTTCCGTGAATTCTGCCTGCATTGCCTCGTCCTCTCGTCTGACATGGGCATGGTCACGAGATGGAGGGCTCCCGGTGTGGTTCTCCGTTGTATGTTCGATCTTCCTTATTTGCTTGATTAATCCGAGACAAAGCCTGATGCTAACCAATCTCTTAACCTGAGGTAGATTGACAAGAGTCGCGGTGTCCCTGTCCGTGCGATCTGCCTACCCATTTTTCTTGTCATGATCCTTGCATGTCTCAACATCGCCAGCTCCACTGCATTTGGAGCATTTATAGCTCTCTCCACTATGGGACTGTTTGTATCCTATCTGATTGCAATTGGCTGCCTACTAAATGCTCGCCTCTGGAACAAGAGCTTTCAATTTGGCGAATGGAACATGGGCAAGCTTGGTATTCTTGTAAACATCTACGCGCTCATCTACACTGTATGGGTCATCATTTGGTTGCCGTTCCCCCAGTATCGGCCTGTGATAGCAGACAACATGAACTACTCTCTGCCTATCTTTGCAGCAACAACATCGTTTGCGCTGCTACTTTGGGTGTTTTATGCGAGGAAGAATTGGGGTGGATTAAATAAGGAGGTCGTTCGGCTCGCGGTTGAGGGGGGGGTGTTGGTTATTAAATAAGTTAGTGGAAGCCGCGATTTTGGACATTGTATTTATTTAATTTTCTTTTTCTTTTTCTTTTTCTTTTTCTTTTTCTTTTTCTTCTTCTTCTTCTTCTTCTTCTTCTTTATTTATTTAATTTTTTCTTGTTAATTAGCCCTTGGCCTTAGCCCTACTTTTTATGGATATAGCCTTAACTCCCTAGATAGCAGAACATTCCGGGATAACAACCTGGGAACTAAACTCATACTCAGATTAGGTACATGTACATTAGCTAGCAAGGCCCTGGATAGGGCCTCATCATGAAATATCTTTCGTTCTGCTCCTATTTTTGGCTACAACCTTTTCTGGATTTCGGTTCTCTCACCAGCCCCTCTTCCCCTTGCTATTAGCCCCGTCACCGGCAGATATTGGCGCTCACCTGTCGATATGGAGGTACTCACTGAGGAGTTACAAAATGCAGAGAACAAATGGCGAATAGGCGTTCCCAATCAATCGCAATAGATCAAGGTGATGTTCATCAGCATTCCCAAAGTTGAATTGTATCTCTGAGTATTACTCCGAGAGTCTGTGTTAGTTGATCAACAAACCCAGGCGAGGGAAGTGCTGATGTGTGTATGAATCCTTGGCTTACCGGGCAACCTGGTCCCTTACAAGTTCGCACCAAGCTGCGGTGGAGTATCAATCACAATGAATCAACCCCCTGAAAATGCCTCAACATATAGGGGCCTAAGTTGAGTTAATTGATTTATGTTGATGAGAAAGTGAACAGTCTGAGAAGATACTAGTATTGTTATATCATTTTTGAAGAATACGAAGCCAATAGAAGACTGGTGAAAAGCGGATTTCATGCAGGCGCATTGCCCAAGTGTCAAGGCCCCAGTTCATGTGCAACCAAACCTGCTTAGCTACAAGTATGGTATGGCCTGGCACCTTTCCGCACACGAGAGGTAGGTATTTCAATAGTGATGCTCTCTCACACAGAGTCTTGTTTATGCAGCGAGGATGTGGAGGCCAGGCAAGCAGTTCAAATGTAACTCAGTTACCAACCATACGAGGGAAAGCAATAAAGATGCGCCCCCATGAAAATTCTATATTTAACTTGATGATTCGTGAAAATTCTTAAGAAGCAGCGCAAAAGAAGAAAAATGAGATGCCTGTTGATGCTTTAATGACAGCAATGAGTGGCCTAAGGTTCCAAACCAAAGGACTGCAGAAGGTTGTTCAGGGGATGGATGGAAATAAGTAGTACCTTCATTCCAAAAGCTGTAAATTTTTATACTTGTCGCCAAGGACCCCTTCCTCCCACCATCCCTTTCTAACAATGAGTTCAATCTCCTGACCCATGTTCAAATAATTCAAAGAATCAGGATGCATCTCAGACTTCTTCACAATCTCACCCTTGGCGTCAAGATACAAGAGGCCCCATGTGCCCGTGCTAAACGCCTTTTTGTCAAGAAGGACGATTGGGTTTCGGTTACTACCATTACAGGCCAGAAGCAGCATTCTATTAAACACATCTTCGCTGCGTGGATTATATCCGTAGCACTCGGTAAGTTCGCCCTTTAGCTTTAGCTGCTCGGCCATTGCTTGGAAGGGCCGTGTATTAATTGGCTTCACCAGCTCAGGTAGGGTGTTGTAAACTCGAGTCCAGACATCGCCAACATCAAAGAGGGTAGGGTCGTCAAGGAGAATCCACCACATGTTCGTCGGGGTGCCAACTTCATCGTCGTTGTCACCACCATAAGCAGGAGAGCTCGCGTCCCGAAATAGGTAGTAGAAATTAGACTCAAAATCGACAAACCACTCTCGAAGCTTTGCGTCGTCTTCAGCACCACCATCATAGTAGGTCCGCAAGAAGTAGAAGCCATCATACGACACAGCATTGCAGACATGCTGGCGGGCGATTCTTCGCAGCTTAGCTGAGCGGTAGGGCTCAAGGATGTGGATTTCTTCCGCGGTTGGTATACGCAATGTATCTGTAGGGATGACCTCTGCCTGAATGAACGTTTCGACAAGTTGGCTTCGCTGTTCGGATGGGGTGAGCGGCGAGGAGAAGTTCCAGTGCTGCTGTGTGATGTTAGATTAAACTACAGAGTAGGTAGCACGCCGTCCGGTGGGGAACGAGGGATGCCTACAATTAGGAACTGTTCCACGGGGAGGAAGCCCCATGGGGGGTCATCCTGCTCTGGCGCCGTTGTCATCTTGCAAGGGCTGAACTGAGGCTAAGACTCTCCATCTTCGAAGAGCGGGACAAAGTGTGAGCCGGAAGATCTGAGCAGCCACGGGGAGAACATAGATGTGCATCCCGGCTCCACTAGCGTTTCGACATTGCGTTAACTACCTAGCGCAGGGGCCAGCGTGGCGCAATTTCTATATATTTGGTGGTACCATGAATCCGCCACCTTTGCGACCCTCTATTGGCATACAAATATATTTAGTTCCGTCTGCTGTTCCTTGGGCATATATAACAAGTATATTTAAAGATCGTCATCATGAAGGTCATTATTCAAGGGTTGCATGGAATAGATACGGTATGATATATGTACGGCAGCTTATGAAAATTTCTTGCAGCTTTGCAAGAGAGAAGATAAAGAAGAGCAATGATTAATATGCATTTTGTAAATGAAATTTTATTCAAGGTGAAGCAATGTCAGAGCAGAAGGTAAAGAATTAAAGTCGCTGCAGCGTGGCCGAAAAATGGAACTACCCCATAAGAAATTGCTCGTTGAGACGTCGATTATTCACCCTAAAACCCAGCAGACGGTAACTATCCTCGATCGAGGCTGAATTCGAGGAAGAGTATGGATATTAACAGAATACCCCGGATGCCCTAAGTTCGGCAATGAGGCAAAGGTAGATGTTGTGTAACGTATCCTCCTCCATATGGCGTGATAAAACCCCGTGATAGAGTGAGTAAAAATAAAACCAGGTTGAGTCGACGTTGGTTGTCGTCTTGGTATCAGAAGCAAGCGGTTTTTGAGGTCGACCACTCTAAACGCAACCCATGTTGCATAAGGAGGCGACTAGTCAACAAACAAATGTGTTTTGGCCAATAATAGAAATATGTTGCACAACTCGTAGCGCTATCGGCCAGTGGAGACATTGTCTCGCTAGATAAACCAAACGGGATGTTCCCATGGGTGTTTGTGTGGCGAAGGCGGACCCAAATACCAGAACAAGGCCTGGTGGCGCCAACGCAAGAGTGACGGAGGGACTTGAATATATTAGCGTGTGTGTGACTACATCGCGGAGAAAATATGCATATCTTTTCTTGAGGAACGGATGTAACGCCGGGGTATAAATGATTGTTAGTGATAACGATAATCGAAGCCAGCGCGTTGATGCTTCTCTAGACTGGGAACTATCTTTGATATGATCATAACACGGCGAAATCCAGCTTTTTCTCAATGTTAGCCAGGACCAGAATAATCACCACCCATGAAATTATATATACTTACCTCTTTGCATCAAGTCGCTTTTAATCTTGAATTGAAGTTTAAGAAAGGCAGCAATATACTTTGTTCTTGTTCGCGATGATATTCCTATTCGTGATGTGGGTCTCTCACAGTAGCAAGAGCTTCAGCAAGAGCGCATTTGAAGATGATATATGATTTCCCAGTACTTCAAAAATGAAAAATAGGAAAAGGCTGCCATAGTCAAGAAATCTAAAGCAGACAATGCGGTATTGGCATCAAAGAGAGGAATTCGAGACCCCAATGAGATTACCCATAGGTGGGCTAAAGGGGATACTGTTCGTGTCATACAGTAGAAGGCTCACTGCTAGCTTCATTGTTTCTCGACCCTGAATTGTAAGTAATTGACAGTCCTTGATAAATGTTACTAAACAAAAAGATGCCTATATCAATGTGGATGCTAAGATGACGTTGGATGAGCCAATCATCTTGGAGGCAGCGATTTGATCACCTGACTTCGAGCGCGCTTCCAAGGCATCTTAAAGCGGCGGCAAATGCGATATGGTGAGCCGCCGACTTCAACATCACAGAATATAGTACATGTAATGTACAGTACATATAGTTTGCACCTCAATCGCAATCAACTACCATTACCACTATCATTTGATTCAAAACTCCCTCTCTCCAATGAGGCGAGAGTATCTTCCCATCGATGCGCTCGCAGCGTGGGCCAGACTTAACAGCGTCGAATTCCACGACGTCGAAGTGACGCGGTTACAGACTGAAGATGGAGTTGACAAGGGGTCTGCGATCGTTGCGACTGCAAAGAAATCAGCTCAGAAGTTCGATCCGGAAGTCCAAGCTGAGCCGAAAATTCTGATGACTATTCCACCTGATCTAGTACTTTCGCAGGAGTTAGTGGAAACATGCGCCAAAGCAGATAGGCATTTGAAGGAGGTATTGGATGCTATGGGGGATTATGCGAGGGTGTGTATTTTGGTTGTCTTTTTTATTGCGATATTTCCTACATATTTTAATTTGCAAACTTTTCTTCTTGGGTTCACTTCCCATCGAGAGCATCGATCATGTCTACCTTGGTAATAGATGTGATATTTCATTGCTGATATGTGTAGACAGCTCGAGGTGCCATACTAATTTTCCTCTTGGTCCATATTTCATACTCGGATCCAGAGTTATCGGCAAAGGAACACATCAAAATCTCCAACGCATGGACAGAATACATAAAATTTCTGCCAGCGTCGTACGCACTGCCAACGTTATACACCATCGAGGAGCGTGAGCTTCTACATGGCACTTCACTGGAACTAGCTCTGGACTCGAAGATGGCTTCGTTAGAGAAAGAGTTTGAGAAGTTACGTGAATCTACGAAGGATATCCCATGGTGCAACCGTGATTGGTGGAACGAGGAAACCGGCCGACTTACCTTCGAGGATTGGAAGTTAGTCGACGCCATGTATAGATCGCGCGCCCTCGAATTTCCCGGCAAGGGACATTCTATGGTCCCGTGCGTGGATATGGCAAACCACGCCTCAGGTGACCAGACCGGCGCGTTATATGAGACTGATGGAAATGGAAACGCTGTTTTACAGTTACAGTATGGGCAGAGTTTGGAGGTGGGCGACGAAGTGACTATCACGTATGCTGAGCTAGACAGAAATTTCGCTTTGGCTTTTCCCCGCCCAAACTCTTTTCATGTGGTGATGGACAAGGGGTCTAGATAGAAAGGCGTAGAATTGGACTAACTTCACAATACAACAACGACTATAGATACGGTGACGAAAAGGGTGCTGCCGAGATGATTTTCTCCTACGGATTCCTCGAGAGCAACTTGACAAATGCACGCCAGTTATTTTTTGACCTTGACATCCCGGCTGACGACCCATTACGGCCTGCGAAGAAAGCTGTCTGCGACGACGCCCCTGGATTCCGCCTTTTCGTCCCGCCTGGCTCTGACACGACCGATTGGGAAAGCTCATTTGTCTGGTGGTGTTGCGTAAACGAAGAGGATGGTCTAGAGTTCCGCGTCCT
Source organism: [Emmonsia] crescens (assembly GCA_002572855.1). Lineage (NCBI taxonomy): Eukaryota > Fungi > Ascomycota > Eurotiomycetes > Onygenales > Ajellomycetaceae > Emergomyces > [Emmonsia] crescens. The sequence goes on from PDND01000027.1 coordinate 67,632, forward strand.
TCAGTCGAACCAAGGAGAGCGCGAGCTCAAGGTTTCATGGAAAGGAACTAGCCTTGGCCCTTCAGAATCACTGCTTGACCAACTCAAAAAGGACCCAATGTGGGAGGTCTTTCAGCTTAGGGCAGTTGTATTCTTGCAGGACCGAATGGAGAGCCAACTTATTCAACTGCGTGCGAGTGACGAATATGTGCAACGATGGCTTGAGTATGTTGATGAAAAGGTTATTCGCCGGTCAGTATGGGATACGTCCCTTAAACTTCGAGAATTGGAGGGAGAGCTCCTGGAAGCTGGGCTTCGTGATATAGAAGCAAAGGTACCGAAAATCTTCTTGGTCTCGCCGTTCCACCACCAACCCCAAACCTTTCTATTCTTACCTCCTCCTAGTTACCTACCTAATGTAGAGAACATTGATTCATCACCTTATCCCAGTTTTGTTCTAGGCTGGCTAACAATTAAACTTACCCTTATACAATGGGGGTTTTGACATTGTTTGTTAATAGAAACTACAACTATTGGATACAGAACCTGTGAAGGCTTATTTAGAAACGCAGAACCCTGGTGCAGACATTGCGGAGGATTTCTCCTAGTACTTTTTTACCTTGGACGTTTATATTCTACCCCGGCTCTCTGCTCCAATGAGAAGAAACAAGGACGATGGAAACGAAAAGTAAAGAAGAAAACAAGGCTATCTTAATGAAACGCTTTTCCTTCCTGCCCGTGGTGTCATTACTTAGTCATCTACCTACTTGGGTACTCATATGCGAAACGTTTGACCTTGAGGTTCTCGTCTGGAGTGTAGATGTACCTAGATATGTAGATGCGGTGTGAATTATTACTGGTTGGTATATATATACCTAAGTATTTTGCGCTGAAGGGCCCGTCCATGGGACGCCTCGGTTTACGTAAATCGACACAATGCCCAGGTGACCATATTCATATTCATATAGATGCAGCTAATGGCCCGAAAGTAGTTTAAACAAATTATGAAAAAGGCGGCACATTTCATCCGAGCAACAGAATTGCTAATTGCGTTCGAGGTAAATCCTACAAATCTTATTTCTCTTTTGGCCATCTTATTCCCCGCCCCCCCCACTCCCCTCTTTTCTCCCTCTATTCTCTTCAGCTCCATACTCCGCGATTAAACCGCATTACCCCCCTAAAACGCAAAGCACTCTCACAAAACGTGTCCCCAAAACACAACAAACCAATGAATATTAATTAAATCAATAATGGCTCTCAGGGGAAAATCTAGCTTGCGTTCTTGTCCATATTCTATAAAGTTGCGCCGCGTGGGGTCCCCTCCTCTCCCCCCCTCCTCGCCTCGCCTTCTTTGGGATGGTTGATGATCATGGAACCATTTTAAACGGTATTCGTAACTTGGTAGTTAACTTCGGTACGGTGCCTTTGTGGGTCGAGTTTTCAAAAAATACGCCATTTCCATTCCAGTCTTTTTCGTTGGACAAATGTCCCTTGGATATCTTGCAGGATCGGTATCTGAGATGTATGCAAGTAGTTTTTGTGGTTGTACCTGGGTTTAGAGATCTAAATATCATATCTCAAAGTTGGCTGACTGGGTGAGGATTTATTTCGGGCATGCTATCGTCATTATTATTGCTGGTTGATGTTAGGAGGGACACTTTCAGGGATAGCTTTTATCTTTTACTTTTCGTTTTTGAAGTAGGAGGCGAAAGGCGAGGTTTAAAAGGGTTGTTTTAGTGGCTCTTTTCTTTCTGGGGTTTCCCCTTCTTGTGAATTAGAAGTAGTATATATATAGTATTTATTTGATATAGCTGTCATTGTTTTTTGTCTAGGCCCAGTGTATAGGAGGAGGGTGACATCGTGAGCTGCTTATTATATGAAAGGTTATAATGTTATAATTATATAATTCTCGCAGTGTTTCTTTTTGTGTCTTTTTTTGCCTTCTGCGCTGCCACTTGATATGGTGAGATCTAGACAAGTAATCACACCACCGCCCTTTAACATCTCGATTCATCTCGATTCTGGATGTACCAAAGTAACATACGGAGTACTCTGGCATGATACCACGTTTCAAGTCGCAGCATTCCCCCCACCCCCCCCCCGCGCCCCCAGCCACAACCTCATCATCATTCACGCAAATGCGAAAAAAAGGACCGCAAGGGACGCGAGATATATCCCCCTTCTAAAACATGGGGAAGTCAGTCCTGGAGGTTCAAGACGGCTCAGTCAAGTTCAACCAATCAGCCCATTGAGAACAAATATCTAAAAAAGAACAAGGGGAGGACTGTCTAGAGATTTCCAGAACGAATACCCCATGCTTTGACCTTTTTGTCTTGACATGTCCAACGTGGCTTTCTTTCTCGACTCTTCTATCTATTGGATGGTTTAAAGTCGTTATATACCTAGATCCTAGGTACAGCCCCACCCGCCAGCCACAGCATCATTTTCGCGTGGTGATCGCCAAGAGCAGAAAAAGAAAAAAAGATCAGCAATATCGATGTTTCCTCAGTGACAAGACAGAACAAGAAACCAATTGGAGTTTTTAACTTTCTGGTCCTGAACACTGGGGGCTAGAACCAAAACATGGTTTGTACGCATCGGTTGCCCACAAAATGACGATGGCAAAGAACGTAAAAAAAAACCAACATTAATTGAGAGAAGGTTTTTTGTTGGAACTCTGTTTTTGGGGACAATGTGCGGAATTTCCTCGAGCTTTTTAGTAAGGGGACGGATTTTCATAGGATATCCACTCAACGACGGCCGGAGGAAGGCCGATGGGGGGAAAGCGGTCGAAACCGGTTCTCTCTCCCTCCTTATTTCTACTCTAAGGAGCCAAAAAATGGCTTGTTATTGAATATAACATCTCAGTTATGACGTTAGAGTGATTGCGCCCATGATCACTTGATATGACATGTAGCATGTCATTTTTTGTCTGGGGGAAACAAAAAAATCAATTGGAAATATTATTATTCTAATTGGATATAGGCCCAGTCTTGACCTAGCCGATTACGGAGCAGATCTCGCGCCCTCCAGGACACCCTTCCATGGCACTTGGACATTATTGAAAGCTCATTGCTCTAACAGGGGACTAGCTCGAATGAACTGTCTGCCCCCGCGCAGAACATGCGAATAATATCGAGGAAAATAAAAGCAGTTCAGCGACGAACCTTGATATGAGGCTGCTCATCATCATCATCATCATCATTTATCATTTTTTATTGTCGTCATTATTGTTCAACGGGGATTTTCCCGAACATTCTCTTTTAGATGTTAATAAAGAAGGGGCGTCGAGTTTTGAACTTTGGGGGTTCCCGGGATCATCGCCGTTTTTCGCGGGATAAACTAGTTCCCCAGCCAAAGGTCCAGTTGGTCCCTTGGATCGCGGTGGGAAAAAAAGAGTTAGGGCTAAACTTAGGGCTTTAAACTTTGGTGGTTAGGGGTCATTTAGGGGGACGGAAGGCCATCAACGCCCAACTAGCGCCAAACCAATGCCAGCGCCTTAACTAAAACCGCCCGCCACACCAAGCCTGGGTAGATATATATATATAATCAGCGCTGGAACCTTGGATAGCTAAACCCTGATTCGACGCCGAGTCTTTCCGTTTGTCCGGGTCTTGGCGGCAATCTTCCTCCCCCAGTTCTATCATTGCTATCCTTGCCCGCTGTATACGCAGCTCAAAGAACTGTTCTATACACGCTACCCAACGATGCCCCACGCTCGCTTTTCCTGAGTTTCCTGGCGCTGGGCTCTGTGTTGAACTCTCCATACTATTCTGGTAGTCTCGCCGCCTTCGGTGCCTGCCTGCCTCTGGGCCACAAGATCGCTCACTGAAGGTCGCACCCCCAGCACACTCACCTCCAACTCTCCTAGGTTCCAAGGTTCCCAACTCTCTCACTGCCCCGGATCCATTGGGACCTTATTTAACTCGGATCCAGACTTGATCCCTTTTTGTTCCTTTTTTATATCATCGTTGTCTTACTTATCTTCCTCCATTCCCCCCCTCCCAAAGTCCGTCCCTCCACTTGACTGGTTTCCCCGCTGCCATCGGACGCCCCTTTCAATGACTCCACCCATCTTTGTCTACCTAGCCCTACCTGCGGTTTCTTAAGCCACGTTCCAAAGTGGAGAGAGCGACAGTTCTCAACCGCTTTTTCTCTTCCTCTTCACTCCTGTCGTGCTTCGTTAAAAGTGGAGGAGGAGGTAGGAAGTAGAAGAAGAGAACAGAGATGAAAAGGGAAGAATCGGAGGGAGAGGGATAAATAAAATACAGACAAGAAAAGAATAGAAGAAAAGAAAAGAAACAAGTCCAAAGTTAACTTGATATTCGTATTGGGGAATCCTCAGTTTGAAAAAGGAAGCGTCGTTTTATATTTATATATACCTCGCCCCACCCCTTCAACTCGTTGCCATGCCTGGCATACTACCCATGAAGGTGATCAAGGTAGGTAACAGCTCGCAAAGCCGTGTTGCCCAGGCCTGCGATCGGTGTAGGAGCAAGAAAATCCGTTGTGATGGAATCCGCCCCTGTTGTTCGCAATGCGCCCATGTCGGTTTCGAATGCAAGACCAGCGACAAATTGAGCAGACGCGCTTTTCCTCGAGGTTATACTGAGTCGCTGGAGGATAGGGTTCGTGCGTTGGAGGCTGAGGTTCGGGAGCTCAAGGGGCTGCTGGATGAGAAGGACGAGAAGATCGATGTCTTGTCGCGCATACATTCGTTTTCGTCCTCGCGCAAGACTCCTTTGAATGGCTCGACGGATTCGGGTCCCTCACCAGGTGACGACTCGTCCAAGGCTTCTATCTCGGATAAAAGAGACGATTTGATCCGTGTCCAACATTCATGTTCATTGTTGAGGAAGCCTACGAGAGATGAACCTTTTACTGGCCCTTCGAGTACAAGGGCGTTTATCGGTATGGCGCTCCGTCTCCTCATCTCATCCAGGCTCCTGTAAAATATTCTTCAGTATGCTGACAGCATCTTCTTAGATGCATTTGCCAGCAAACTAGAAATGAGCGGCAGAGCAATCTCAGGCTTCTCAACAGATGCTTTGCTCGCTCCACCATCGCTACCTCTTTGGCGGCATCAGGATGCAGCTCCCAAAAGTCCCCCGCGGCTTGTATCGGACCAACTTATCAATATATTCTTCCAAGAATGGGCACCGCTCTACCCTGTCATCCACAGACCTACCATTTTGAAGATCTACGGCCAGTATACGAACGACCCTGCGGCATTTGAAGATGATAAATACTATCTAGCACAGTTGAACCTGATTTTTGGAATTTCTGCCATATCTTCGACTGTATGCATTTCCTGTCTTCCATTTATACATATTTTGCGGCCATGATGCTAAACTCCCCTACCCAATAGGCCCGTATCCCCCAGGACCCCACACTTTTCGAGCAAAATTGGCTGCCGAAGCTTGATGCCCTGGCACACGACATTTCTCTGCCGGCCCTCCAATGCTATGTTCTGGCGCAGATTTATTACACGGTTAAGGCTGATTACAAGAGCCTGCTGCGCTACCGCGGCCTTGCTATAGGGATGTGCCATCAACTTGGTCTCCATCAAAGCCAGAGGAGATTTTCATTTAATCCACTGACTAGTGAAATGCGAAAGAAGGTGTTCTGGTGTCAATATGTTCTTGACCGGTATGTTCCTAAATGGCTGCTTTTTCCTCGTGGTACATAATTTGTTAACCTTTTCTATCTAGTTTTGCCGCTGCACTGACGGGGTTGCCCGTGTTGCTGGCCGAATCGGATATCTGTGCGGAGTACCCAGCTGATATCGACGACGAGAATATCACAGACGCGGGATTTGTCCCAACGTTGCCTGGCGAATCAACGCGCATTTCAAGTGCCTTGGCCTTGTTCTCAGCAGCACGAATTTTAAGCAAGGTACTGGCCCAGCTGTACCCTTCGCCGGCTGGTTATGACGTGTCTCTGTCGACTGTTCATTCGCTTGCAGAGGAACTTGATGACTGGCAGAAGAGTCTTTCACCGCATCTTCAGCTTGAGTTTACCCAGGATAAGCCAAGCGCTAATGTCACCGGCAGCCGGTCACCTCTTCTAGTAAGTAGTTTGAAGTCAAAATAACCTTTTGTTCGTTACGGAACCTTTTTACTGACTCTCCCGATCAGTCTGCAACGTACTACTTTATCCGGACGCTCATCCGACGACCGGCAGTTTGCTTTGCTCCACAAAACACTGCCTCTCCCTCCTTGCTGGCCCTGGTTGATTCTGGGAAGCATATCATTCAAATTCTTCAACTCCTGGATGAGAGAAGAATGAGCCTCTCGCTTGGTATTAATAAAAGGGAGCTGATATTCATTTCTAGCCTTGGACTGCTGTGGCAGAACATGGATCTGGGACGTGACTGCAAACTCGTGAAGGAAGGGCAAAAACTCCTTGCGTCGGCCCTATCTTTACTTGAATGCGAATCTACCGAAGCTGCTGCCGAATTCAGCAATATCTTGAACATTGTTTCTCCAGTTGACGATGTCAAGCGCGTCAAGCCAGAATACCATCAGCATTCAAATCCGGACATGCCTGCGCCTTCGCCCAAAGTCAAATCACCGAGAAAAGCGCATTCCCTAGATTCTCGCAATTCGCTTAACTTGGGCACACCTCGCTCCAAAGATAGCGACTTGAGCAGACATTCAATTGCTACTTCAGTGTCTACCTCGAGCCCAGAACTATGTCAACGGAGCGTAAGGTCCTCCAGCTCCGTCAGCATCACCTCATCAGCGAACCCGGAGCTAACAGCGATAACCCCGCGTTCTTCAGGTGAGCTTTCCTCAGACTACCTGAACCTGGACTACCTCCCTTTGGGCGACGAGAAGGTTGAGATGAAAGCAACGCCTACCACCACGGCTGGAGCTGGATTTAGTGTGTCCGATTGGGAGCACGTCCTTGGAGACATGGATAACGGACATGCCAACATATTTAATGGAATCTACGGCGGCGGGGAGTGTGGTGATGTCGGTGCCGCCGCATTCGCCAACCTCACGCCGACATTCCAGTACCCACCAAACCACCACCACCACTCGTCAATGTCCGGCCCACCACAACCACCTTCGCAGGATATGCAGGGATGGTCTCCGGATGAATGGTCCTCCGCCGCAAGCAGCGACATGCAGAACGGCTCTTCACGGAGCGCGATAGGTTATTCCGAGGATAGCATGGGACCTGTTGACGAGCTGCCACCGCCAGCGATAAGTAATAAACACTGTGACACGTTGACGCATACGCATACACAACAGCAACAACAGCAACAGCAACAGCTGCAACCACACCCATCACACCACGACGAGCTCGATGGTATTCTAATACCGCATAATCTCGAGCCGCTAAACCATGCGTCTGAATTTGGTGGGATCATTGACACCTGGCCTTTACGCCAACATGCATGAGAAGAAAAAACACAGTTTAGGTGAAAGAAAATGCCCAATGCAGCTAGCTACTTGATGCTATTAGTTTTGTCTTTTGCTTATGCTTATGCTTTGCTGATGCTTTTGCTTTTGCTCCACCCAAACCCCCTCTCTTCCTTTTTTCCCCCTTCAAGGCCTGACAATAACATTCATTGTTCAGAGGCGGTCGGGTTATATCCATCCTATTTCTTTTCGTTATAGTCCCTTCTGTTTTTTTATGGCGGCGTGACGGGGCGGATGTTTTGTTTGGGTGTGTGGAATTCTGATATCAATACCTATTGAGTAGGCTGGCGTATCGTATTTTCTCTAGATTTGAGTGTTTTCTTCTTCTTTTCTCCTTCTGCTTCCTGCCTCTTGATTACCATTGGAATGTTGTTTTATTTGTTTATTTATTTGTTTATTTTTATTTTGCTATTCTTTTTTTACCTTTCTTTCTTAGGCTCGCTAGCACGTAATCTGGGGAGGATTTCTTTTTTTTACTTGTATGTCTTTTGAAATATGAGGCGATTTGTATTAGTATATAGCATATATACACCCCAGTATATACCTACACTTGGACTGATAACTACGAATTGGTCTCTTTCCTTGCCTTTTCGATTTTTATTCTATATTCTTATCCTTTACTATATATATGGTGGTGGGTTGGTCTGTCAGTCATTGCTCTTCTTTATATCTTAATTGCTCTCTTAATCTTTTCACCCCCTATTTCTCCAGCCGCACACCGCGAAAGAGTTGAGTCTTACCAACTGAAGATCTTTCATATTTTTCTTCTATTTTGTCTCGCGTCAATTCCTTTGATGGATGAATCTATGTACACAGCAATACACAACATTATACACACATATACTAAAATACGCAGCACGTACACACAGTATACGCAGCCATTACATACCACTCACTTGTTATTTTCCCTTGTTTTATCCTTCTGATTTTCTGCTGCGTGTCCTGTGGGATCTGTCATATATATCGATCGTGTGTAGTTTTTATGCCGCTATACGCCTGGAGATGTGTCTGGCTCCTTCCAGGCTGTTCTTATCTGTCTGTGATTCCAAAGGGACGAACACAGGTGCTGGGATTGAAGCTTAAATTAAAGTTGGCTACGCCACCTCACCTTAAACTTTAAATTAACACCATATCTTAGGACTCTAGTCCGTACAGTGGAAGATGCTGTCGCTTCTTGCACTGAATTACAATCTATATACTATTTCTAGATTAGAGTTGAAGCTGTCTCTAGCAATTAACTACCTAGGTACCTGCCTAGGATATTATGTAAGTAGGTAGCCATGACTATCATTCCCTTCACTAAATAAACTTCCAGGGCACGCTTTCATGGAACCGAAACTCAAAACCTTATCCACCCACTGCCACTTGGCTTCGACGGTCCCCATCAAAAGCGGGAGTTTTTACCAATTTTCCCCCCACCCGCACTGCAACAGCGGTAAAGCTTGTTCAAAAAGAAGTGTGACTCAATGGTGAGGGTGGCAGACATCAACTTGGAACGCTGGTTACCTACCTAAATGGTATGTATGTTCTGAGACAATTTTGTTATTTGAATAAGAAGAAGCGCTCTCAATTCCGAAGCCGGCTATTCAACCACGGGGGATCAAATGCCGATTCAATTCTATGACAATATGACATGACCATATTCCCTTAAGCATATGCCACTATCCTAATTTGATGCTAACTACCAAGTATAGGTAGTATCTAACGGCACACCTAAAGGAGTAGAATTATAGCACTATGTACGAGATAATACCACGTCTCAGTTCGTCAAAACTTACCTCGGATACCTAGCTTGCACATCTCTAAACAAGCTTTCAAAAAAATGTCAATATATTCGCATCTATGGTGATATCCGTAGAACTTTGAGATAGATAAGGTAACCCTAACTTATCCGACAAAAGTCAACCAGCAAATGACCTATCTAGTCTCAATATCTTTTATGGCAGAGCCTTTGGACGAAAGCTTGTTGCCAATTTCTTAGGCTACCTGCTTTGGTAAGCTTGGGAGATCCCTCCGCATCCAACAATGATACTGCCAGATTGGAATTTGGAATCAATTGAACTGCAACGCAACACTTTGGTTCAAAACCCTCTTCTTTAGGCCATGTGCCTGTTTAGCTCAACTCTACCATTGAGCCTAAAGGAGACTTAAGAGAATGATACTCGACACGGGATATCAAACTCTTTCTTCATTGAAGCGCGGCAGAGTTAAAAGAGCAAATGAGCGGGGGTGGATTGTCACCCTAGTTGTGAGAGGTTGTGCTCGACCAGCAAGAAGGAAATCATTATGCCGCGCAGCAACAAGCGGAATTTCCCGAGCTCATCCCCTCACTCCCCAAAATAAATCTCATCTAGCAGCATGAAGGATACAGAATTCCCTCACACCCATGTGGCAAAAGTGGCAGCAATGATGCCTGCATACCGCGCCCTCAATGTGGCACTATGCATATTTTATGACGTTGACAATGACGCCGAACATGCAGCGTTATCACCAGGAAGCAAAAGAAAGGGACATGTGCTGAACTGAGTCCCATCCGGATAACGATGAGATCTAGGAAAATATTATTTATCTCCACGTGTTCATGCCCAGCATAATGAAAACAGACGGAAGGCTATTAATCAGAAATCAGAAACTCGCCGTTGATCAGGCAGAGGCAATAAAGAAGAAGAAAAAAATCAGCTTTTCAACGGAAGCAGAAGATGACATTGAAAAACCAAAACATCTTTATTTGAAGGCCCTGAGTGGTTTTCTCACAGCCAATAGCTGAAAGAAATTCCATTCTGATGATGGGATTAAAAAACCTCGAATCAAAACATGAACATGAACAAGTCGAATGAGTGCATTCATTCGCAGAATCTAGAGAGAAAGAGGGAGAAAAACACCATGAGTCCAAAGTTCTTAGGAAAGCGGTCCTAACATGCGTGTCTTTCTTCCTGACGTTTTTTTACTTTCTTTCAAAGTCTCGAATCTATGAAAGAGATACTGCTACTGCTTGGATTGTATGAAGTGCCAGAGGGCAGAGCAATGGATGCTTGAGCCTCATGAGAGAGAATGGGGGAAGAGGATTATACCCCCCCCAGCGATTGTGCTGTCGAACCAGCGTTCATAACTGACGATCAATACCTGACAACGATGAGTGGGGGTCAACCTTCCATTTGTCAAGATAAGTAAGCTATGGAGGCCTAGGCTTTTTGACGGTTTATGAATTTGCTTCCAGCAAACATTCGCAGCCCAACCCCTTTTCGACATCGCGCTTAGTCATGGTATTCCGGCATCATAATAACGGGGTAAAATACGATATGTGTAATACCTACATTACATCCATGTATCAAAATGAGGGGCATCGAATTTATCAATGATTCAAGCTGAAGAAGCTTGAAACATTGTCTGTCTGATAACTATTGCATCAACTTTTGTTGAAGAAATTAAAGCTAATTGTTAAGTAAGGATTGAATACAAGGCATCTGAATTATATATTCTCTTTTCTCCCCCCTTCCCTCTTTTTTAAAAAAAATCTTCTAAACCACCTTTAACTTTCTGCCCCGCTAATTCGGTAGACATTACTCCGCAAGAACTGGATATGTAAAGGGATTACTCACCATCTCTCATCCATGAATAAATTTCAAGGTTATTCAGCGGCCTGCACAATACATACGAATGTCCGATTTTGAATCGGGTAAAGAGATGTGTGTATGGCAATGCATGTACAGTACGCAGTATGCGGTCATAGGTGGAACTGGTGATGGGGACTGTCCCACACCACATATGCAGTAGTACATGTCGCAGGGAAGAAATGTGGAGTTTCGGCGGATCACAGTCTCCCGGATGTCTACGGTCCAAGGGTAATTATGCTATATATCCCGATTAAAGACACTGGCCGGGGGGTTAGGGGGCATGCTGCTTTCAACTTTTGATACAGATGTATACCACCTCATCATGCATTTGCATATTTTCTATACGTGTGTGTGTGATATGTAGAGAAGACATTTGCCTTTCAATTGATCCACCACATATCGTCTGATAATAATTGTAATAAAAATTGTAATAATAATTGTCAGTGTATTTACCGTACGATACTGTTCTGCCAAGTTCCACCGCCACCCCACCAAATCTCCTCATCTTCTTCCAATTTCTTCAAACTTCATTCAAACTTCATTCAAACTTCTTCAAACTTCTTCAAACTGCTTCTCTTCTGGATTTACTCCTCTTCATCCTCTTCTTTTTCTCATCCAAGTTCTCTCACTTCCCATTCTCTGTGCCCTCTTACTTATCTTCTTTTTCCCACCGTCATACCTTGATATCTTCCCCAGACAGGGCAGCTTGAGACCCACCCCCCTTTCTATTACTCTGCATAATTCGAGATTAATCCACCGCAGTCATGGGGAGCTACACTGACGTCGATCAATTGGCCATCAACACTATCAGAGTGCTGGCTGTAAGTACCTGTTGTCTCCTATCAATTACTATCCAGTTTGCCTGTCAAGGTTATGCGATTGCCGGAGGTAGAGGGATACAGCTCTTGGATATCTCATCTCTATAACTCTCTCTACCTCAACTATACCTCCCTTCACTTTTACAGACTATATGGCGAATTCCTGTCCCTTTATCCGTACCATTGCTAACGTGGCTCTTTTTTCCGCCTTCAGGTTGATGCCACAACGAGGGCAAACTCGGGCCATCCCGGAGCTCCAATGGGTCTGGCACCCACTGCTCATGTCCTTTTCAACAAATTTATGACTTTCAATCCTAAGAATCCCAACTGGGCTAACAGGGATCGATTTGTCCTCTCGTACGTGCTGTGCTGTCTTTTTCCCGCATGCCCCGCCCTTTGCCCTTTGCCCTGTTTTCTTTTTTGTTTTTTCCAACCTTCGTTACGGGGTGCGGTCCTTTATTTTTTGTGGGGAATACTTGGCCTGGGAGACTGTAGACCGCCACAGTTTAGATTCGTGAATGGGCGCAGAGACATTTAATTGCACTGGGGCCCCTAACCATATTTTATTCCCACTTTCGTTCCGAGTATTGCGTCATTTGCGTCATTGGCAAATTCCCTACTTTGGAACAGTTGCGCTAAATTTTTTGACTTGTGTATAGGAACGGACATGGTTGCATGCTCCAATATGCTCTACTCCACTTATTTGGATATGCTGTCTCTTTAGATGATCTGAAGAACTTCCGAGTTAGTGGCCCCCTTGAATTACCCGATAATTCCCTCCCCTGTTATTATATTATTGACCCCCGGCACAGACAATCGATAGCATTACCCCTGGCCACCCCGAGGCTCATGATACCCCCGGTATTGAGGTAACCACAGGACCTCTAGGTCAAGGTTTTGCCAATGCTGTTGGCCTTGCCATCGCCCAAGCCCATACTGGTGCAGTGTTCAACAAGCCCAATTTCGACCTCATTAACAATTACACCTATTGTATTTTCGGTGATGGGTGTGCCATGGAGGGAATTGCCAGTGAGGCAGCCAGCGCCGCTGGTCATCTTCAGTTAGGCAACTTGATTTGCTTGTATGATGACAACCACATCTCTATTGGTGAGAAACTCGCTCCCCGCATAAAGTAAATCATAGTATAATTTTGTACTTACATGGCGATGTATAGATGGCGACACCAACGTGGCGTTTACTGAGGATGTCATGAAGAGATTTGATGCATATGGATGGCACACACTGAGTGTTGGGGATGGTAACAACGACCTCGCGAGTATTGAGGCCGCCATCCAAAAAGCGAAGGAGGTAAAGGATAAGCCAACCATCATCAAAGTCACGACCACCATCGGTTTTGGCTCAAAGCTTCAGGGAACTGGTGGAGTCCACGGAAACCCCCTCAAGGCCGATGATAGCCAGGGAGTGAAGAAGCTTTTCGGCTTCGATCCTGAACAGAGCTTTGTTGTACCCCAGCAGGTCTATGACCTTTACCAGAAGAAGGCTGCCGAGGGTGCTGCCAAGGAGCAGGAGTGGAACGCCCTTCTCCAGCAATACGCATCCAAGTACCCTGCGGAACACGCCGAACTCACCCGCCGTCTTGCCGGGAAACTTCCCGAAGGCTGGGAGAAGAACCTTCCCAGATACTCTGCAAGTGATGCTGCAATTGCATCCCGCAAGCTGTCTGAGACTGTCCTCGAGAAGATCCACAGTGTTATCCCCGAACTTTTGTCTGGCTCTGCCGACTTGACTGGCTCGAACAACACCAGGTGGAAGGACGCTGTTGACTTCCAGCCACCAAGCACTGGTCTCGGTGACTGGTCCGGCCGCTATCTCCGGTATGGTGTGCGTGAACACGGAATGGCTGGTATCATGAACGGCATTGCTGCCTACGGTACCCTCATCCCAGCTGGCGGTACCTTCCTCAACTTCGTATCCTACGCCGCTGGCTCCGTCCGCCTCTCCGCACTTTCACAAGTCCGCACAATCTACATCGCAACCCACGACTCCATCGGTCTGGGCGAGGACGGCCCCACGCATCAACCTATAGAGACCCTCGCCCACTTCCGCGCCTTGCCAAACATCATGGTCTGGCGCCCAGCCGATGGCAACGAAACAAGTGCCGCTTATTACCTTGCTTTAACCTCGCGACATACCCCATCCATCCTGGCCTTGACCCGCCAGAATCTGCCACAGCTCGAAGCCTCTACCATCGAGAAGGCCATCCGTGGTGGGTACGTTGCTCTTGAGACAGCAAACGCCAACATCACCCTCGTCAGCTCCGGTTCGGAAGTCAGCCTCTGCATCGACGCTGCCAAGTACCTCAAGGAGAAGCACAATGTTGTCGCCCGCGTTGTCTCCATTCCCTGTTTCGAGGTCTTCGACGTCCAGGACAAGGAATACAGACTCTCCGTTATCCCAGACGGTATCCCTGCCATGTCCGTTGAGGTCATGAGCACCCTTGGATGGGAGCGATACTCCCACGAGCAGTTCGGTCTTAACCGCTTCGGTGCCTCTGGCCCTTACAAGGAAGTTTACAAGGTGAGAGATGAAATTTTCTTCTACATTTGAAAGAAATCCAAGAACCCTCTTTAGGGATACCGACCGCCCCGTTTCTTTTATTAGTTTCAAAACGTGAAAATACTAATATATATAAAAACGCTCTTAGAAATTCGATTTCACCCCCGAAGGCATCAGCAAGCGCGCCATCGCCACAATCGACTTCTACAAGGGCTTCCCCGTCCGCTCCCCCATCAACCGTGCCTTCCAGCAAATCATCTAAACTACATATAGTATTATAAACCCTGGCCTCTCTTCACTGGAAAATAATATTCGCATGAGAAGTTTTTAGCCATGTTTTAAAAGATGCCGTTAGAGCACACACACATACACATACATGGGGGGGGGGAAATATAAACTCCCTCTTGAGAAAAATATGTATCTTTCCATTTTTTTTCTCATTCTTGCTCGCTTTGATATTCCCCGCGACCCCCCCCCCCCCCCCCCCCAACTACTTCATCCAACCTTGCACCCGTGGTTCTTTTTGTTTCTCTTGTTTTCGAATTCCATAGATCTATTCCGTCACGGTTTTTACATGATGTCAAATGAGAATACAAAATTGCCTTTTATGATCTGCGTCCCCATATGTAGTTTTTGTGTTTAGGAACGTGGAAGGTTCTGTCTACTGTAGTTTAGATAAAGGTAGGCCCAACTACCCCTCTGGCAGATATCAGTATTGCTAAATTTTCATTTCCTGGAGTTGAAACATTTTCCTATGGATCGAGTTGCGCGTTTGTTTTGTCCCTTAGGAGTTATAGAAATACCATAGTTATGGTAGGTTTTATGATTTTAAATTCAAAGTTTTTTCTTTGAAATTGTAATAATAGTTAATCTACCATCTAACGTGTCTGTATATACCTACCTTAGATATTCTTTTAAGTTTTTAAAACAACTATTCTTTACATTAATTGTTTTCCCTCTTTATAAAAACTCTTCTAAAAGAAAAAATGAAAAGGTAAGAAAGGGAGAAGGGATTGCCCGCGAATTGCTTTCGGTTTTTGGTTCTTGGTCCGATCTGACCCTATGTATGTATGTATGTAACCCAACTGAAGATTGAGTAGATAGATAAGATCAGACCTTGCCATTTCCCCCTTCCTACTTTGGTTATATCCTTTTCATTAGTTTATTCGTTGTTATCTTTATTTTGATTTTTCTGTTTTTAAAAACCCATCCATCCTTCCCGCTTCTCTTCTGCATATATGGATAAAATGCGTAACCAGCTCGTCAATTCCCCTTTTTTTCCCCGAGGTATCCATCTCATCTCACTTACCCACTTAACCCGCCCATCCATGCATCATCCCATTTCATATACCTTTCATTAATATCAATTAGTTAAATCTCAACCCTTACACATCCAACGCCTTCCTCGCGAAATTCGGCAAAACAAAGCTCGCCCGATGAATCTCCTTGTTATAATACCGGCACAACTTCTCCTCCTCCTCGCGCGTCCAGCTGCGCAAGGGCTCACGCACATTTCTGCTCGCGTCTTTGCAGCATACCATGAACCCGATCTGGCCGGAGGGGTAGGTGGGGATTGTCGTGTAGGCATACTCCACCACGGGGAAGATCTCGCGGATGCTTCGCTTTAGGTCTGTGATGAGAGAGAGGTGGAGCCATTGGTTTTCGGCTGTTGAGGGTGGAAAAAGGGGGCAGGGGAGGGCGTGGGATTAGCACTCTGTTTCTTGGACTTTTGGGTGGACGGTTTTTTTTTCCTTTTTTTTTGTTGGGGGAAAGGGGGTGAGGTGAGGTGAGGGGGTGGATGGGGGGTTGGTGTCGTGGGAAGGAAGGGGTGAAAGGTATATATATATACTCTCCCTGGGGATGTAGAAGGGCATGTGTGTGTTGGTGCATTTTCAATTGTGCGGGTGCATTTTTCTTTAATTCATTTAATTTTATTCAAGGGCAGTAATCACACGTGCATAACTGGGGAAGGAGATGGCGACGAACAACCTTGAGTGGTAACGACACCGCCTTCACGCAGGGCGTTGAACAGCAGCTCGAAGTAGGGTTTCTGAAACAGAGCCTCCGCAGGGCCTTCTGGGTCCGAACTGTCGGTGATGATGACGTCGAATTCGTTCTGGCGGTCCGCGAGGAACTTGAAGCCGTCGGCCACGTGCACTGTTACGTTGGGGTGCTGGAAGCCGACGCTCATTCCTGGGAGATATTTTTTGGAGACGCGGATGACGGCCTGTATTTTTCATTTTTTTTTCATTCGATATAAGTTTGTTTGTCCTGGCAATCAAGATGATATCCACTATCCGCGTACCTCGTCGATGTCGCAGAGTACAGCCTCCTCGACGGTCTCGTGCTTGACGACTTCGCGCAGGACACCTCCATCTCCTCCACCAATGACGAGCACTTTCTTGGGGTTAGGGTGGGAGTTCATGGCGAGATGTGTGATCATCTCTTGGTATCTAGTTTAATTGGCAGGAGTTAATCAGAGAAATCACATTATACATATAAAGTAGAGGGGGGAAGGGTTTGGGTGCATGTATTTTCCCCGCTACATACGAGAATTCGTCGCGTTCTGTGCATTGGATGACATTGTCCAGCACAAGGACAGTACCGTGGTCGCTGCTCTCGAATACCAGGACGTCTTGGTACTTTGATTTCTCATGGTGAAGAATCTGGTTGACTTTTAAGGTCATGGCCTGGCCCGGCCACATATCGGAAACTTCCGAGAACCAGCCATCTACATAAATGCAATTAAATTCGGAACTGCTGAGTTAGCTTAAAGAAGAATGAAAGTCTGGGAGCCAACTTCGATACGGCAAGTATATTGAGGGGCCGCCAGAAAGAAAGAAAGAAACTTCAAAGCCAATGACGAGTGGTAGCGCACCTTTGATAGTGGGGTGGGTGAGTTCGCTCATTGTGCGTTTTTGCAGGATAGACGGGCGAAAGACGAGGAGGTTGCGAGAGAGAAGACGGGACTGACAAGAGATGCGAAACAGAGAGTTATAAAGGAGCAAAGAGAGGGATGGCATGCGGAGGTGGAGGTGGAGGAGGAGGAGGAGGAAGAGAAAGTTTAGAAGTAGAAGATGAGATGATCTTTGAAGTTCTTGCACTAACTACCCAAAGAAGAAATTAGGGCTAGAACTTTTTTTTGTTTTACCCCTCCAATGGCGGAAATACGACGGCGGGGAGGGGATGGTATGGTATGGTATGGTATGGTATGGTATGGTATTGTTCTGTATTCCGCCGCATCCTCTGTATTTTATTGGACATCTGATATTGTAACTATATTACAAATGAAATTCCTTCATTCCAACATTCTCGCAAAATAAAGCTCTCTTCTGAGTATGATAATACGGTCCTGAAAATTGAAATTTTAGTAGGTTATTATTAAAGCGACTTGGTTAACTATATATATATTCAATATCTGTATCAAAAATCAGTCTTCAATATAGGAAGCCAAGAAGGGAATTCCATACTAGTATTGTATATTCGTAACCCTGCTGTATTTTATTAATGCAACAAACTCCTAGCGCTGTCACCATATATTGCTCAGTTCTCTTCCTGACAACATGCAGCTATACTCTATTTACTGGCAGCAGGGATTTGCGTTTACATGTATGAATTGCTCTACATGTAGTCCGTATACCTACAGCCAATCCCCAGGAAGCTCAACAAGTTTCCAGCCTCAATTGCAATAACTTGGGATCTCTTCTCTCGTCGTTAGCCTAAAGAGCCAATGTACTCCGCACTCCGTATACTAAGTTTGCATCTGCAAGGGTTTGCACTTATTGCACACGGGCCGCCTCCTAGAACCAGCGCAGGCCTAGAAAAGCAATGAAAAACAATCTGCCCAATTTATGTGTGTGCAGGTGCCCAAGCAAGACTGAAGTGGCTCAATATATGGAGGTATGTGCTTCATGGTCGAAGACCATTTGCGTACTATACTTATATATACGAGTGCGTATGTATGATATACAGAGGACTCCGTACATATCGATATATTTTCAGCGGGTAGCTTATCCGCTTCAGCCTTCCAGAGGGCAGCCATGTCCCCGAATTCCCTTTTACACTGGGGATATGCTCAAGGAGCTTTATGGTCTCTTTGTTTTCCGTGGGAGTTTGAGAACCGGAGAGAAATGATGGAAGCAAAATATCCTCCCTGTATATCCGAAACAGCTTTTGGTGTTGGGTTGTACAGTGCAACGAATTCTCGAGGCTGAAAACAGAGAAAGCCAGAAGGTAATTCCTTTTGTCGCCTTGCAAGTGTGAGCAATAACAAACCAAATCTGGTGCAGACATAATATGCCTTGTGTACAGTATCACTGCCGGATGCAGATGATACATACACTCACATCCAGCCTGCGACCCCATCAACTGGCATATGATATTTGTCCGTAGCGAGCTATCTCTGTCTCTAAATGGCGAGAACAGGGTTGGCAAGATTGCACCATTCAGTTGGTTCCCTCAAAGTTGTGAGATATTTTATCTTAACCGGTCTAGTTCAAGTTAGCTGACGTTATGAAGCCTTATTGAACCCATGAACACTCCAATTCCCCCCCTTCCACCGTTTTAACATATAAGGGAAGAGTGGCAGCTCTATGAATAAAAAAGTCGTTTTATTTTATTTTAGCAAAAGGCCAGAGTGCAACATAGCATAATATGATCCCTACATAGCCCCCTTTTTATGAATATGTTATGATACCCCCAGATTTTCATATTATTCTCCTTTTTCTTACAAAATTCAGCGTATCGACACAAGAGCATGAGAGTACTACAATAGTGATGAAGAAAATATATCTATTCACTCGCCCGTTTCAGAATACGCATGGTCTTATCCAAGCTGCTATCAATCCTCTGTCTCGCAATGGTATAGCGGAAGGAAAGTAAAGTGTGACTTGGGTGTATAGTAATAATAATGTATAGCTCGGTAATCCTCATGAGTATAGCCAGCTCTAGCGATATCAGAAGAGAGCAGGGCTTTTATACAACTCTCAATAACTGTTCATAATTTTAAGGCTCTGGCCCAACATGTTCATTGAGATAATGAAATATGACCTTGGGATAAATTAGGATCGTATCTGCATTAAAAGGAGAATGGCATGAGGTCAGTAAATATGCTGTCGTGGATGAATTGTTGAATATCTGGAATTCATAGGAGAGTGGCGCAAGGGAAGCTGAAAAGAGGGTAGACCTTTTCTGAAATTACGAATCTCACGTTTTACCCCTGAATCAGTCTCAGTGAAAACTCACACTTTTCATGTGGTATAGGAAGATGGGGGTGCGAGGTGGGATATAACTGTTTAAGAGAATACTAAAATGTAAGCTTGACCCACCTCTGCGAGAGTCATTGATAATGTAAATTGAGATATGTGAGTTTAACATGGAAAGCAGACGGCGCATGCTGGCCTATGAATCAAGCCGCTGGCTAAAAAGAGCATCCTGCTGGCACTCTAAGTTAGGCAATAGTTGGCCGTCTGACATGACCCAAGTAAATAGTTACCTACGTATGGATGGGATAGGGATTCTAAATCAAAGACCATATCCAAAATAGAAGAAGAACACATTGAGAATCATGTGAATGTCTTGCATGCATGTCCGTCCTAAATTCTCACTTCATTAGTTGGAATTAATAGAAAGGGCGGGTAGTATAGCGTATTATAGACATTATAATTTTATGTGTAAACTTTCTTCGTAGAGTAGCGAAAGTGTTTCAGTTAAGTAGAGCTCGCCTCAAATAAAACTGGCAGAGAGCCTGAGGAAGAACCCTTCACTCGAATCTCCAAGCTTCACGACTACTGGCCGCTAAAAATAAAAATAAAAATAAAAATAAAAAAAGGGGGTGGGGGGGC
This sequence comes from [Emmonsia] crescens, assembly GCA_002572855.1. Classification (NCBI taxonomy): domain Eukaryota; kingdom Fungi; phylum Ascomycota; class Eurotiomycetes; order Onygenales; family Ajellomycetaceae; genus Emergomyces; species [Emmonsia] crescens. The sequence goes on from PDND01000027.1 coordinate 87,833, forward strand.
GGGGGCGGGGGGGGTAAGCATGCGTTAGCCACGCTTGCTTCATGTGCTATCCGAGTATCGCCTTGTTTCCCGCTATCATTTGTAGAATCTATCGGTCCATTACAAAGCCAGGGTTGAGAATAACGATCTCCGCGATGGTGGAGGTGGATCTAGTGCTCGGGAGCCAACAGAAGATCTAGATGATCCTGCAATTAAACTGATACGCATGGTAGATAGTGTGCCTGGGAACGTGTCCCTCTAAGCGTTTTTTTATCAAGTTGTGGCTGCTGTACGCTCCACAGACGACTCTTAATATAGTTGCATGGGGCAATGGCGTGTTGGCATTATTGCAGAATTGGGTCCCGAAGAGAGTCGGACGTCCAAAGTTGCTGGCCTGCGGGGCTCCATCATCGAAACTGAGCCATTATCACGGGCCCACCAGGTTTTGTTAGCTTCCCAGTTCGTTTTCCTGATATGGAGTTCTGTTATCAGTTACCATTGGCCCCAGCAACATATGTGATTCTGGCTTCGCGAAACCCACATGGGCGTCCCGAGATGGCGGGTAGTCTAATGCAACGTGGATCACCGCAGCTACCACGAATTTGTAATGCGATAGCTAGCCTGCTCCCTGAGCAGCATGACTGAGGGGTCGTTCGTGGAGTTTCTTCGACCTGTCTGCTCGTCAAATCATGGGACGGTTCCCAGATTGTATGATCTAGGGGAGGCACAAATAAACACAGTAAGCCCACCTTGGCCTGGCCAGATTCGAGATCATCAACCGCCTATGGATGACCCAGAAACGTTGCCTAGTAAAGGCCTAACTGGACTAATTGAGTGCTGGGCAAACGGCTGGCAAAATAATGAAGAGCTTCCCGAGATATTCATAAAAGGAGAGACGATGATCGGAAGAATCTCGTTAAATTTGGCGCTCAAGATCTCCAGCCTCTGAACGACAATATAAAATTTGATGGAGTCATATCAGGAGGGGTTATCATTACTAACGGCCAGTCAGCAGATTGCCAAACGACAGTAGAACTATGTACTACCGAAGGCCAAGATGTATTATAAAAAATTTCGGCTCCTTCTCTCCAGCCTCCCGTCCTTTTTTTTTTCCTTTTTACAGATATCATAGGAGGCCCGACGCGAATATCATCAGCCAACCTGATCACGGAAGAATCGAAGTTTCTTCCAACCAACAAACACGCCCGCAAAATATGATCTTGTGTTGTTATCCTCTGATTATCCGTACTTACTACTAATCACCATTTCCCCGCAACAGAACTAACATCTCTTCCCTTGTTGCTTGCATCTATAATCCGTCGAAGCCGGACTCGCTTTGCCCAGGGGCCAGAAGCGAGATCCCAAAACCTACTATTCGCTCCGGCCGATCGTCAAAGTGACCCGGTGCTCCGAAGGTTTGCCTAAAATAGATAAATCTGCGGGCAGTAGTTTACGAACACATGCCCGCCATTAATCCAGCGGGCAAAATGTCAAATAATATTCAGGATTAACGGCTGCTATTTTCGGGATTTTGAGGGTTTTGCTTTTTCTGCGGCTGACGATTAAACCCTTGTTTGGTTTGGATTGCATGCAGGGCGTGGTTGGATTAGAATGGAAGTAATATTCCGCTCCTTTTAAAAATAATACTCCCAATAACTACATTCATGCTTTTGTAGCTAGTCGTTGCTGTGGGTGGGGTGGGGGGCACAAAGATTGGTTTGACAATAGGAGGAGTTGCTGCAACAAGTTGAGATTGGGAGAGGCGGTCGTGGCTAAATTTTAGCTGAATCTTCATCAGATACGCTTAACTGCTTTTGGACTAGCCACTCTTGAAATAGAAACGGGACCCACTCTCGGGCTACCATTGGCCCAGACTCAACGCCAAAATATTTTAGGTTGGCGTCAGGTGGGGCTGCAGCGCACTACGTGAGGATTCTGATTGGCTAACTTTATCCCCAATATGTGCTCTGAAGCGGTAAGCGCATTTACTGCGTACCTACAGCGTAGGTCCGCCAGCATTCTATACGGGTGCATTCTGCAGCGACTGGTGGATTAGTATTAAAATATATGCTCAAGTGGGAGGTGGCTTGGGAGCGACAAGGACAACGCGGCGCTTACTTGTGGGTTACATTAAGATTGGGTTGCATTAGTGGTTGATATACTACGAACATGTGCAGCAACAACAGCCAGCGATGTCGGACTTCCTGGTTACAGTAGCTTGGGCTGGTGGGGGGAGAAAATATAGAAAATATTTCATTATTGGAGATGAACATTTGAACCGACGGAGCACGAGAGAGCAGACGGTGGCCAAATTCAAGAACAGATGCGAAAAGAAGAAAGGTAGTCGTGGAGTTTTCCAAAGCCATTATGAGGATGAAACGCATGTATCAATTAAAAGTAACTAATTCGTATATTCACACAACCACAAATATATATATGTAAGAACGAGTAACTCCATCCTGTATAAGCGCCGAGCTAGTTGATAACGATAAGTAAAACCCCAGAAGAAAGAAATAGAAAATAGGAAACCATAATTTCATCTCAATATGCGGCCCCCCGCTTCTCCTACAGCCCATCGTAGGCAGGGCTGTATGCCGCTTGGTCGCTGTTCATCTTTAAAGCCCCCTTGTCAAAATAATACTGCGGGCTGGAAGCTGACATGGGATACGGGACTATGTCGAACTTGTCGGGTGTTAGAATTTCGTTAATTGTGCCATCGTTTGTTGACCTCAGAAGGTCAAGCTCTGTGGTCAACTGTTGAATGCGACTGTTGAGCAGTTGTACTTCGTCTGTTCGTTGGTGGTAGGATTGAAGTAGATTTTGATGTTTGCTGTGAAGATCTTGTAGTTTATTTTCGAGACTTTTGAGGTGCCTTTCTTTTCGTTCTCGGAACGCGCGTTGAGATGCTCTGTTTTGGGCACGCCGTCTCTTTGAATTTGGAGTAGTTAGCTACAAGAAAGCAAATTTGGGATGTGGACTCAATTGAACTTCAATGCTTACTAGGTGCATGTTGGATACATTCTCCTTGTCTTTAGAATTGTTCGGTTTATTTCGTCTTCGATCGTGTTCATCAAGCGTCGTTGAGCCAATATATTCTATAGGAATCTTCCCTGCCATGGGAGAATAATACGGCGTTGAATGGTTGCCAAATGGTATGTCATATGAACTCTCCATGTTTGTGTACATTGGATGTGTCATTCCCTAAACGCATTTATCAGCTGAAAAGCCAATTTGAAATGTAAGACTGAGGCGAGCTTACATTAGGAGATGTGGGACTTGACAGATCTGAAGCGCTCTCTCCTGGTTCCCCATTGAAAGGAAGCTGTGGTGTTTCGGGAGAGCGGGGAGGCGAGGACACGAATCTGTAATCCATTGTCAATGCGGATTATGAAGTGGCAATGTCTCAAATGTGTTAACAGTAAGCTTGAAAAACACGACTCTATGACGAAGTCAATGTAGAACTCTAGGGGTAATCAATGATCTATGAGACGGATTGTCAAAGAACACGCAATATGAAAATGATAATTGAAAAGCAAACAACAGAAAGGGTCTCCTATATAATATATGCGAATTTTCCTCTCGAAACCTTCCTCACAATTTCTAGGAATATCCACCCCCTACTATCTTGATGCCGAAAATATCACAGCTCATACCAACTCTTGGCCCCGAACACTAATGAGTTAAAACTACTTACGCTGACCGCGTTGTCAGGGATATTTTTAGTGATTATTGGGAATGCCTCGCCGTCCCGTGGAAATGGCAAAATTTCCCCAGGCACATAATAAAAGCTCTCTAACCTATCCCGAGGTAGATGAAGGGAGCAGAAATCGGGCGATATAGTTCTAGCAGAAGTCATTGGTAACACTCATGGATGGTTGGGGTCGTGCCATGTCATGGTCTGTCCTTGCTGAGTGATGATCTCTGAGAAACGTTATTGGCCTCTTATGTTCATTTTCCGCTGCGGGATGAAGGACAGTTTCCAGGGTTAATAACCCTCAACCTGTCACCAAAAGCGTGATCGGTTACCTGCGCGGGTTCGAAGTTTGTAACCCCCCCTCCCTTGAGACAAGCTTTTAATCTCATCGACATGGGCCAGAGAGAGGCCTTTCTCTTTAGAAGACGCAAACACACTTGGGCTGCTAACAGGGATAAAATCCTAGTTGAGCCTAAGAAAATTTTATTTTGTGAACAACTACGTAGTGCCGAGCACAATGACCATTAGTTCAAATCGATTTTGATTATGAGGTATCGAAATTGCCGATGATGTTCCTCCATTTCCCTCTTCCGGCATTACTGCTGGCCATTGCTGCGGCCCCAGTTATCTGAAGCATCAGCGAGGTGTGTTGCTAGAGATATCACTGAATAGATGATTTTTGGCTGACATGTCACGCGTACCTGAACAAAACATTAGTTTCTGTATGTAATTTTAATATGGCCCAAGGCAAGAAGTGCATATCACTTGATCGAGAGCTAATGGTTATGCTTTCACGAATCGCACCAAAAAAGCGCTTCGACTGGCTGAAATCACATTAAATACTAGAACCGCTTGCCCTGAGATAATTTTGTATGATTCAAATTCCAGAAATTAATTGAGAGCGCTTGTTTTTCTCCTTGGCCCAAACTGAACTTGTTGTTTGCCTCCCACTGCTTGAAGCCTTGACAACTACCAGGCGTATAGCGCGAATACTCCATTGGGAATCTTAAAATATTCAGAATTCTTAGCACGAAGGAAAAGTGCCAGGGTTGAGAGCTGGTCTACCCCGCATTTCGAGTGTAAAACGCTGGCTTCCATTTTCGAATACTCTCTATGCCATGGTGGTAATCAGAATGCATAGAATACAAGTTTTAGTTTGTCAAGCTGTTCGCGGCTGGTGTGAGGTAGGGAGGTAGGCGGACATTTAACTTCGCGGCCTTTCAAAGCCCACAAGGGTGCAACATGGATCTCGGAAGGACATTGGCCAGTAGGAAGCTCAATCACGAGACGCTGGTGTAACCATGCGAAAGGCAAATCGTGTAGTCGGATATCGGAAGGCGGATTCTGAACACAACGGGCAGGCTTCGGGGGTAAGCGAACACTAGAAGAACAATGCTCATGAATAACATTATTTATTCATGGATGTGATTAGCGACCTTTGCCCCCTTGGCGGCGTAAGGCTGACCCCCGGACCATCTATTTAGTTTGCTTAAAATAGCGTTATGCTCTTCTTTTCAGCCAGACCCGTCAAAAGGCCTTCTCATGTTCCAATAAAGAGAGGATTATTGTTCTCCCGACGATCCGAGCAATATCTATCGGCGTTACGGAGGCTACCCAAGCCCCCACCCCATCTCGCGCCCCCACCCCCCGCAATCGTACTTGGTGGGGGCGGTTTGTGTCAGAGTTTGTTTGATCTCCAAAGTAAGCTCACAACGGCATTAATCGGTCACTATTTTTTTCGTTATCAAGTAGGTTGATGTAAGCACGTTGCGAAATGGCTCGGGACTCAGTAAGCAGATTATAATTTAGTCAGCCACTAACTACCAGCTAATACATCAGCACAAACCATGCCTCAATCCACCCCAGGAATACGACAGTGGAACCAGGAGGTGAAGAGATAATGGGCTGGCAACTCATTTCTCAAGGATAGCGTTCAGCGTTTCAATTGACAATCCTGCTGTCAATCCATCGTTGGCTGCGTTGCTTGGCTTGCTAGCGGAGCTTGAAAGGGCGAGATTATGCATCTTCGACAATGGGAACTGTGGGAAAATGTACCTGTACCTTAGATAGGTAGGTAAGGAAATACTCTGTTTCGGAAATGGAGCCCTTGAGTAAAGTCAACTTACTAAAAAAGGTCAGCGTTGGAAGCTAGAGGCCGCTCGAGCCTCCCAAGCTATTTTGTGGATATATATGCTGGGTAGCCTCCAAACGAAATATACGAACTTAGATTGTTGACTAGTTTTGGAATCAATTATTTTTGGGTGGATAAAGGAGGAGAGGGACGAGAATATCCGAAAGCAATCTTGCCGCGTTGTTTTCTGTCGATTGCCGTTATCATTTCCTAACTGCGAGGTTGTCATTCCATTTCTCCGTAGCATTTTGGAAACTGTTCGAAATCTTGCCTTTTCAATCAGGCCTTCTCATTCTCTAATGAGGGTATTGTGTTGATATTTTGGCTTAGACCACTGTTCTATGTTCGAAGAATCCTCCATATGGCCTTTCTGCGCGATGTTTCGTTGCCTATCATTATGGTTTGGATCAAAATCTCGAATTAGGTAATATTCACCTATCCCCAACCCCTGGGAGATGGGGCAATACACACCGAGAGTTGGTGTGGGGAGTAATCATGGAGTGGCCATTTGTCTCATTGATATCCAGAACCTCGAGTCAATATATATATATATACTAGTTATATAAGCGTGAATTGTGGCTTTCGTGTGAGGCTCTGTTGAATATGGCTGACATTGGAAGTGGTGTGGAGGTTATTTAGACAGCATATGTGTTGATAGCACTTCAAGGTCCGACATCTGCGAAGGTTTACGCATGACTGGAAAACAAGAAGATTAGCCATGGAACCCATTGAAGAAAAGAAAAAGAAGAGGAAGAGGAAGAAAATCCCAACAGTAGCGCGAAACCTGTAACCATCAGTGGTTCTTCTACAATCCGTCAAGATTCTATATACACCACTCCATTTCTTCGCCTTTACCTGTCTGCGAATATGAAAGCAGGTCGAATCCCGAGCCCAAACCTTCTTCAGCTAATAATTCTTTGAAGGAAAGTACTCCAAGTATACGGGATATACAATATTGGGTCGAGTTCTCCCTGCTCGTCGCAATAGTTTTGAGTCGTTTTTTCTTTCTTTTTTTCGGGTTTAGAACCACTGACAGCAAGTGCCACTGCTGCTTAAAGACACGAGGGCATTGATATATTCTAGATAACCATCCTCGAGTCTACTCATACGAAATAGACTGAAACGCTCCGCTGGCGTCGTAGCATTGTACTGTACTGTTCAATAATCAGCATCATGTATGCTTGAAGCGGGAGATTCGCTGCTGTTGTAATTGGGCTCGATCAAGGGCCAAGGGGAGTTAGGAAGTTTCCATAGCTGCGAGGCTATTCTCCCTCAATCAGTTTGCTCTTATCTTCCCCTACAACAGTCGAACTTATCTGCTTGTGGATGTCGAGAGCGGCTCTAGGGCTCAATACTTGTCACTGACAACGACCGCAGAGAAAGTTGGAATGTACTGACTCTCCTTCATCATTAATAGCGCACAACAAAGTGAAACCATCCTCAGAATGTTTGTCTTCTAGTTTCGTTATAATGCCATTTATTCTGGTCGTCATTTCCGTAACAACTAGAAGTCGACTATCCTGGGAGAAACACGGGTATATTTATGTTTGTATACCTTAAATCCATTTACTTCCCTGTTGGACCCTTTTTGGTGGACCATCCATCTTCTCGTCGAGCTATGTATGGCCTTCAAATATAACCCTTTCGGGACTGGAGCAAGGGGTGAAATTCATTCACGCGGCGACGGTGGAAGATATATACTCGATCGTAACCTAGGAAAATCGGTGAATGGAGATGGTCTCGAAAGCGCGAGCGATTATGTTATTGCGGCCTATGGCAACACTAGAGAATATATCTATCAAGCACGTTGACAGGCGTGCGCCGAAATTACCTGGGTTCATAACAAGAGACATGTTATCGCCTGCTGCATCCATATTGTACTCTGGGCCAGCGAAGTAACCCGCAGCAATCCTCGGGAAACGATCCTGATTATGGTGTTTTCCAAACAAAAACGAAACCAGGTTTCAGTTAATGATAGTGTTTGGGAAATGTTCAATCCAACAATCTTAAAAAAGGGAGTTGCTTGAACTTCAAGCTGAATTCTCAATCTGAATAGAACTATAAGGTGCCGTGAGAGCCCACTGCCAATTAGATAGTCTCTGATAGTCTAGGAGCGGATTTTTGACTTTTTTTTGCGGGAATGCCAGAGAGGATGTTCTGATGCGCCAACTGGGGAGGATGCAAATTCTTTCTCAACAATACATAAAACCTTAAAATACTTAGCATGTTTGTTCTGTCTTTACTTCTCTTCTCAGAAGAAGATTCAGTCCACTTAAGTTCGTAGCCCCTGAATCGTCCACCACAACAACAGCTAGTCTTGGCAGTAGGTAAGCCTAGAAGTTCCAGGCATATTCCTAGGTACAGGGGTGACATGCTTTTTGCACTATACCAAGTGATATATTCCAGCGGGTAGTACGGAGTAGATGTGAGGTATTTGTAAATATCCGGTAATAGCCTGTGGAGAAACAATGTGGTTGCCGCAGCTGGGCGAGTTGCGGGCTTTATTCGAATTCAAACTACTCTGTATCGAGCTCAATTTGGTGCAGAAGAAAACTTGGTCCCTCGATCGACTCGTTCGCAAATAATATTTTGGACAATAATTAAGGACTCGTGAGGAGTAACCACCGAATGGCGACGGACTTCCACGTCGGTTCATGTAATCCTGAAAGATCAGCTGATATTTTACCAGAAGTAAAGGATGTGTCTTCCGTCGGTCCATGTCGGCAACAGGAATCAGGAACATAGAGAATTATCATCCGAGTAATCCTGGGCTAGGCTCTCAACAAGCTAAGAGAGCCATTACTGTTTTAAGTTAGTGCTTGAATGATGCGGTAGATTTCCGTGATCTGATTAACATTTTAGGATGCTCAACATAGGTATTAGCAGGCACGAGAAGCACAGGGGAGTCGATGTGAGCCTATCAGAAATCAAAAATCTCTCTTCAGGCAACAGAGCTCATATTATTTATTGATGGCTCAATCTCTTCAAAAAGAGAAAGACATGCATGTAAGAAAATAGTATGTAAGTTAGGTGCAGGGTCTAACTCTAGATTGTCACGGCAAAGAAGAAAAACAATGCTAAACAGTGCCAACACAACTGACAATATGCAACATCAGAAAAAAGTAAATATGTTCTTTGGAAAAAGGACATGGAAAACAGCGGGAGGAAGAGAGCAGAGAGGGTAAAAGGAGAGGGAGAGACACAATTATCACCAGAATGTTTATTTTCAGAAGCATATTCATGGATGATACTGCGCCAGGCGCTCTCGATGCGCTTTCATCATCGCCTTGCGATACGATAAGTGGTATGCGAAACATGACCTGCATGCGACGGCAAGGTAACTCGTCGTGCACAGAGAGAGGGAGAGAGATATTCTCCTTTGCTTTTCGGTCACGCTGGTTATATGAAAAATAAAGAGAGAAGGCAAAAGCATGACAATATTGGCAGAAAGATTCGCAGAGCAGAGAGCGATCCGCCTACGCGTTCATATAGTTACTCCGTAACTACGCAATAGTAATGGGAATTTGCGGTTTGTTCCTTTCTGTAAAAAATGGCTGATGATTGCTCATTAGCGGAACAGTTTTCTTCAAACGTAAACAGAGGGTAAGACGCATTTGCACCAAAAAAAAAGAAGAAGAAAAAGAAAAAGGAATAATGGCAACGAGAGACCCAAATCATTTCTGTTGAGAGTGATGCATCATGCATGTGAAGTCAAGTAGAATTTCAAGTGATCGAAATCCTCAAACAGCCAATTTAGCCGCGATTATTATCGGAAGGTGATATAGTAAAGGGTGCGAGTCGTATAGACAGGGTATATATATCTTCGTTCGGGCGATGATAATGAAAAGCATGAGCCCCACGAGTGAGCTAGAGAGGGATCGAAACACTATTAATGGGTTTGTTCAGGGGAGACAAAGGACCAGGATTGTTGGGACGAGATAAGATACGATATCCTGCGGTATCCTGTCATCCCTACCCTTGCCCAGCTAACCTGTAACGTTGTTTCAGAGTCGCTGATCCATGATATGATTCCAATCCGGAGGGAACCGCAGACGCTGCAGCCGTAGAGTGCCGGTTTCTTCGACGAGGTATCTGAATTGAATTGAATTGAACTGAACTGAATTGAATTTGAATTTGAATTGTCCCATCCTTTCTTTCTCTTCCCATGTATACATGTGGTGCTCCGTACAGTTGTAAAGACCATATGCCTCAAGTCGACGAACATGTTCGTTCCTCGAATATCGCCTTTTTCTTTTGCGGGTTTTAATGACACTGAGATGCATGCAGTCTGCGTACAGGGTAGGGATATGCACATTGCATGGTGCCGATACCAGCTAGTTTGAACTCAGCTGCCCATCAAGGTTCAATCAAACCTTTCAATATGGAGATGGCAATCAAACGACTTTTCTTTTTGGTTAAACGATTTTTGAGGTGGCGGTAAACCAACTATTGTATTGCTTGAAAATGAAAGATGACAGACAGGACATGGAAATATAACTTCGACGATGGCGAACGGGAATTGGAAAGAAAGCAAGCCGAGCTAAGGAGCCTTTTTCCTTTTTTATTTTATTTTTTGGGCTTTGAACCACACGCAGCCATTGATCAAAACCCAATTCAACCATAGCTATGGATGTATCCAATTATATTGTGCTGATGGGTTCCTAACCAACCGCCCCCTACCAAAAACAAAACAACCAAAAACAAAACAACAAAAAAAAAAAGAAAAAAAGAAAAAGAAAAAAAAAGCTCTAAGCAAACAACAGGGAGTTGATTTGGAAGCCACGCAAAACACAGGGCGTAAATTGATGAGCTCTACCTTCATTTTCCCCTGGTGTTTACGGGGGCCAGACTGACCAAGAACCTGACATTCGAGCGGAAAAGGAGGCGGTTGAAGCAGATAGTCAAACGGAATTCTGCACGTCTTTCTTGGAAGTTGGGAGAACACACCTGAACTTCCTGAAGATACGGTGCATTAAACGTGGCGGTCGGTTCTAACTAAAATTCTTGGAGAGCGGGTGCAAGTAACGTCTTTTCTTAGCTAGCTTGGTATTATTATGGGTTGAGTTGCACCGGACGGTGGACGGATCCACAGGCTCTAGTCAAGACTCAGGAGGGGACGACAATAATAGAGCCTTCTGAAACGCTGAACCCGTCTGCCAGCGTCAGGGCCAGCCCGGCCAGGCTGTGGCAGCTGCCAAAAAAGAAGCCATCTCCTGAAAATCGTCAGTGGTTTAATTGTGGAGGCGTGGAGACTCGAGTCGGACTGGCTTAGCGGCGTCAATTCCTCGGCAATCATAAGCCATATCATTATTGCCATCTTTTTTTCACTTTTTGGGGCATGAAATGCCTCGCTAATAATAATGGGGACGAAGAGTGTGTGCTAGTGTCCTTTGCTGCAGAGGGCTGCAGGTGCCATCCGGTGAAGTGTGACCATTCCATTGGCTTGAACAATCATGAATGAATGAACAAATAAATGAACGTGATTGTCATTGGTGGTGAATTTGTGGGTTATGCTTATCAAAAGCTGGCGAGACCTCGACCAAACTATGAGAGTTACCTAGCCGAAGTGAAGAAAATCCCACGAGATAGAAGAATCCTTGGTTGCTCATGAGTTGTGACACGTTGGACTTGAATACGTCGTAGGAAGGGGTTTTTTCTCCCCTCCACCGGGCCACAGTAATAACGAAAATAAATATGGATCATGAATCATGAATCGTGATAGGCATTCCATTATTTGATGTGGAGCTAGGAAAAGCACATGGGGGACAGCATGCAGTCGTCATTTTATCATCGCAAGATTGAAGATAAGCCATGCTGTATCATTGGGCAAAGCAAGCGACATTTCTGGTTGGTGCTTGGTGTTTTATATTGCCAGTGGATCCTGGGACGGTCCTTGAAAAAGTTCTCGGCTGCTTCCAGGGCTGGATTAGCGGGCCGGAAGGCTAATGCAGCTAAGATGTTGAGCCAATTGCTGGCCATATTAACTGATATTGGCATCAATGGTGCACACTGTGCAAAGGGATAATGGGCTGTGGCTTTATGGCTAACCTTAAAGCATTTCAGTAGCCATTCCCGAATCCCGCCCAAGGTTCAATAATTAACGTCCCACGGTTTGTTTCTGTCTGCAGACTGCAGCAGGCTGGGCTGGATGCTGGGTTTCTGCAAGATTTTGAGATGTCAACATGGGGCACGTAGGACAACATATAGACAGACTGATAGGTATGCAGTCACCCTGTTCCCTTCTTCTTCTCCAGCTCCAGTAGTCAGTAGTCAGTAGTAGTCAGTAGCCAGTAACTCCCTTGAGTGTCGCAGAATGGAAAATTTCCGCAAGTTTGAATTCCCTTGGCTGCTGGAGATCCTGGGATGCGAGCCCACTCTGGACTTGTTGTTTGGCTCATCCGCAGCTAGCACTAGTTATTAGGTACTCCGTACACCTAGGTATCTTAAACTAGCTAACAACAAAACCCACCGACAACAACGACAACTCGTACATTTCTTCGCCGACAATCATCGCACAGACTTCTTCCCAATAACAACAACAACTCTCTCCTTTTCTCTCTCTAGTTCACGGTTGTCCAGACCCGTGAACAGGCTTGTGTTACGCGATTCGAATACTTCTGCTATAATAGCCAGACGTCACCTTTCTCTCTCTCGCATCTCGCCCTTATCTCCTCCGCAGCCTCCGACACACGCCCTCCTTACGAACTGGATTTTTTCTGAAGTAGCAGCCCCTCACACACACACACACACACACACACAAAGTCTAACCGGTTCCAATCGACAACTGAATGGGCCATATTCTATCACACACCTCTTCCGACGCTACATACTTGAACCCCGCAAAACCCTCGCTCCCGAACAGATAGATCCCTGGCTCCCGTTGTCCTGGGTTCCCGTCTGGCGCTATTCATTTACACGTCTATAGCAGATATACAAGAGCACTGTGCACACAGCTTGTGGTAGGCTAGACCCTAAGGCTATCGACCGTATCTGTTTTTGCTTCTCTCTTTCTTTTCGGGTTATTCGGACCCATTTTGCGTGGTGTGGTGCCGTTTTCGCCGGGGTATCGGAGCCGTGGGAGGAAGCCCATTGTCGTACCAAGCGGCACTTGGTTACCCCACGAATATATATATACACGCCCCATAGCTCTTGTGCCACTTGGATTCTGCTGTCTTATTACCCGTATGTGCTGCCCTCTTCCTACTGCCCCCGCTTAGCCACGGGGGCCAAATGTGACAATGTTTCGCTTCTACGTGCTCACGCGCGGGCTTGGCTTTACCTTTTGCATGCTGATTGAGCCATGGTGAGAATAGATAGATTGTGCATCATAACAAATTCAGTTAATTGGTATGTATGGGTCATGTACGGCTCTATTCGCTGAATCTTTGGCTCCTTCTTTACATTACCCACTCCGGATCCCCTATACTTTTGGTGTATTAAGGGAATCTACAATATCCCATAAAAAGGGGAAACCGGCGATTCAGATCCCCCTGCCAAACTATCTGCCCTACAGCCTGTCGATTTGTGAACTGGATGGGGGCTTCAATTGCATTCGTTTGTCATATAGGCTAATCGTTTTATTTTCATATATCAAAAGGTTTCTCTCTTTCGCATACAAATCATGGGTTGCGCAAACTCCGCCCCTGTCGATCCGGAGGATAGGGTCGCAACTAGGCAAACAGCTGCAATCGATAAAATGATCCGCATGGACAAAAAGGTCCACGATAGGACAGTGAAGATTCTCCTGCTTGGTACGTCAAACAAAACCTACTTGCCACCCAGCGTGGTAATTGTATGTTTGCAAAATATCAGCGGGGTTGACATGTTTGATATTTCTAATTAGGCGCTGGCGAATCTGGCAAGTCGACCATTATTAAACAAATGCGAATTATCCACGCCGGCGGCTTCCCAGAAGACGAACGAAGACAAAACCGCGCCGTCATTTACTCTAACATGGTGGTCGCATTCAAGGTCCTATTAGAAATTATGCGGACAGAACACATTGAGTTTGAGTACGAAAACACAAAAGTATGTGCCCCAGCTTTGACTCTGGCTGCTCAGATCTAGATGTTTGCTCACATGGACGCCTCATAGCCGCTGGCCCAGCTCTTAGATGAGACGGAGCCGGATGTAGATTCGGATGAGGCTTTCAGCGATCTTGCCATCAAAGATGCAATGAAAAGAATGTGGCAGGATAAAGGCGTACAAAAAGCTGTTTCACGTGGACACGAATTTGCACTTCATGATAATCTTCAATAGTAAGCACATCCGAGACTTTTGCGCCTGGCAGATTAAAGTTAACGGTTCCACAGCTACTTCAAATCTCTCGAACGCGTTTTTACCGCCGGATGGCTACCCAACAATCAAGACATGCTCCATTCTCGACTACGAACCACCGGTATTACAGAAACTTTATTTGAATTGGGCCAAATAAATTTCCGAATGATGGACGTTGGCGGGCAACGGTCTGAACGAAAAAAGTGGATTCATTGCTTCGAAGGGGTGCAGTGTCTTCTGTTTATGGTTGCCCTGTCAGGATATGACCAATGTCTTGTTGAAGATCAGAGGGCGGTAGGTTTTAAATGCTGTGACAACCTTTAAACCCTGTCGATTTAGGCATGCATGAACTGACGATATATGCTATGTGCCTGCAGAATCAAATGCACGAAGCAATGATGCTTTTCGAATCCTTGGTCAACGGGGAGTGGTTCAAACGGAAACCAGTGATTCTATTCCTCAACAAAATCGATCTCTTCAAAGAAAAGATCGCCAAATCTCCAGTCTCCAAACACTTCCCAGATTACCAAGGCCCGGAGGGCAGTTACGAACCAGCCGCCAAGTTCTTCTCTGAACGATTCCGCGGCATCACCCGCCTCCCTGAACGGGAAATCTATATCCACCATACGAACGCAACCGATACCACCTTGCTAAAAGCCACGATGGATTCGGTGCAAGACATGATTATCCAGAAGAACCTCAACAACCTGATCTTGTAGGTGCAGCAATAAAATCTACGGCAGATATTATTTACCCAGAGACATATGTCATGTTTCTTTACAACACCGAATAGAGTCTTGAAATAACTCTAAGTCCGATACCCCTCCCTTTCTCCCCTTCTCTCCTTCTCCCACCCTTCAATTTCTTTTTTTCATTCTGCCTTGTACTTATTCTGCTTGGTGACCATGAAATGGTTTCTGACTTTTTCGTCTCCTATAGTTTGGACAAATGAAGACCACTGAATCTGTGACTAACGCCATTATTCCTACGCAGGCTCTAACAAATGTTTGTTGATTTTTTTCAATTTGTCTGTTTTCTTTCCCTCGCACAGTTCATTTTGGCTGTGCATTTTTCTACAATCAATAAGGTCGATGCTTGTAGTTATATTCCCAGACGCATATATATTTTTCCTTAACCATTTTCTGTTGACCTCTCAGCCTTCGTGTCAGCCTTCGTGTCTACACTTGATTTTTCAACATATTTTCCTTTTTCTCTCTTTTTATTTCTTCCCCTTGTTCATGTCATTCTACTTGTTTTTTCTTCTCTTTTCTTTTCTTCTCTTCTCTTTCTTTCTTTCTTTAATTTTCTGGCCTTGATCCATACGCACTATGCGCTTATTCCCCCTTAGGGTTTGACCACTGAATACCCCCGATGATTATGTTTTTATTTTTTTATTTAGCGGATGGCATCTTCCTCTGCTCTTCACACGGTCTTATGCATTTTTATTTCTCCCTTCGCGAACCCTTAATGGGCATGAGATACTGGGAAATGACCTGGCTACGGCCTTGAATTTCTGTTTTATATTCTTTTGTTATTTCCCTTCTACCTTAGAGAGATTTCTTCGTTTTACTTAAGTTTTCTTTTTGTCACTTTGTTTCTTTTCTTGTACTTTTCACCTCAACCTCTTTTTCGTCTTCTCTCTCGGCCTTCCTCTTCTTCTAACGAGTGCATGGTGTTTTTGCTGTATGAAAAGTGTATACTTTTATGTTTTCCCCGTTGCACCTTTTTTTCCCCTCCTATATGCTCGGACGTTACCCATATCCTACCGCTTCGATTTTCCTCGCTGGTTAACCTCCATCTCCTCTCTCCCGTCGTATAGATGGGAAATAATGAGATATTAATTCCTATAAGGGTATTTAATATAAACAGCAAACGACATCGAAACACAGAATATATTTAAACTACCGGTTTCAGGAATTGCGATTCGGTCCTCGAGAGCTGGAGGCATGAACGTGTTGGTTCTTTTAACATTGTCACAGCTATGGATTTTAACGAGAAGAGCTACCGAGGCCGAAAGACAACAACATACTGCCGGAATGAAATCAAGACGATGGGATTTTAATCTTCCAAGATGGAAACATATTCGCTCACTCCACTTTTTCTCTTTGTGTCTCCTACCTAGTTGGTTGGGATACCATTTCTCAAACTACTACTATTTATTTTTTATTTTTTTATTTTCCTATCGAGACAATGTGTATGTATATAGACGGGCCAAGGGCCTCATGAGGAGCGAGCTACTATTGAAATGGCAGCGAATGACTGCGAATCAATCAGATCAGATCAAGAGCTTTATGAAATACATAGCTGAGCGGTTCATGTTTACGTCTTCTTATTGCTATTGCTTTAGAATCGCGGGGTGTGGGCCGCATGTTGCCAGGAGACAGTGGGTGAGGGGTTCGGCGATTTCGGCATACAACTCCACTGTCCGCTCCCGCTCCCCCCTCCCAGGTGTATTTTTATATATGACAGACCTATATGTATATGTATACGTACCTAGGTTCCTATATAAAAGGATGAATGTCATTTTGCAGTTTCCATACCCCTGCAATAGATCCATGCGCAGCTCAGGAACGAACAAATCACATGATTCTTGCTTACGTAATTGTGGTGATTTGGCGCTTGTCCCAATAAGGAATCAAACTCTAATGGGCTTTTTTTACCTCTTCAACATCCAACATTCAACATCCAGAACAACCTATACAAGGCTCTCAGCAGCATCGTAATTCTCTTCCTCTCCTCCCCCCTCTCCCCTCCTCCTGCTGTGCACTCGCACAAGAGTTTCTCTTTACTGGGCTCTTGCGGTTGCATTCCACCGACACCAGCCATGTTCTCCTCTTCGGCTCGCTTCGTCGCTCGATCGAGTCCGGTCATCGTTCTCCCGTCTCCGGCTCGTCCCTCAACCGCTGTGATCGTCGCCGCCTCAAGTTGTCTGGCAAGCACCCGTAGCCACCAACGTCGATACTCTTCCTCTAAGCCTCCCGTTCCCCCAAGTGACGGCTCCCGGGGTATCGATGCCTCGTCACAGTCTCCCGCTAAGAGCGTGAGCCCGTCGAACAAAGAGAGTGCTGAGAAGCGCGAGGGCAAGGCGGCAAAACGACGAGGTGGCAAGGATAGCAGCAATGTCTCCGCTAAATCGAAGAATAATGAACCCTTCCTGAATCTTCCAAGCGTGCCCTCGACGCAGCACCTTCATCCTCATGGTTAGTTTTCATTAACTCCGCGTGCAACATATTTTGCCGCCCTCCCGAACGGCAATGATATGTCACGTGTTTTTGCCCATTTGATTAGCTGTTCTAATATATCTTTCTGTAGATGTCCATGTTGCATCCTTCTTCTCGACCCATCGACCGATGTCCGTCACAACCTCTGTACCATCAAATTCCAACCCAGATGCCTTTGACGCCATTTTCTCTTCGAGAAAGCCATCTAAATCCCGCCCAAACGATGTCATATATACCCTCTCCTCAGCGGTTAACTCCATTGAGGGGGTACTACCTAGTACCCATTCCGGTCACCCCGTAGGAAACAACAATTTAAGAAATGCCATCTCCCAGGGATCTGCCAAAACCGTCGAACCTGACCACCTAAGCAACCTCGACGACCTCCCAATCGAAGACCTCCGCATCTCCATCCAGGATTTCGCAAAGAAGCTCCGACCTTTCAACCCCCCACCACCGCCAGTCCCAATGGAAAGCTTTGGGGAACAGGATACCGCCATGGAAGCTGAAGCCGAAGCCGAAGCCGCTGAATCCGAACTCCAAGAAGGCGTGAAGGAACAAAGCTACTCCACCGTCCTTACTATCACCGAATCCACGCACGACGACGGCCGCAAGACTTACGAAGCGCATAGCTCCCCACTTGTCCGCATCGATAATAAAGACGCTCCATCATCCTCCGCCTATGAGGGTGAAACAGTGATTCAAGACCAGGGGGGCTCGTTTTCCATATCAGAGCCGGAGACGGGACATCGACAGCAGCATCGCATGCCGCGCTCAGTGGGCCGGAAGATCTACTATGCTATCAGCGTTAAGAGGCAGCGTAAGTTGAAAATGAAGAAGCATAAACATAAGAAACTGATGCGGAAAACGAGGACGCTGAGACGGAAATTGGATAAAGCATAAGAATCTAACTTTGTTTTGTTATTATGATTGTCCCCTTTTTTCTTCTGGCTTTTTTTTCGTCGTTAAAACGGAGATCTCAATTTTAACCTCTTTCTTTCTTTCTTTCTTCTCTCGTCTTTCTTCTTTCTTTTCGTCTTTGAGTCCTCGCCCCCCTCTCTGTAACCTTGTTTCATGTTTCGCTTTTCCATCATCCATGGTTGTGGCGTGGCATCGTTTATGTTTCATTATTCCATTTTCCCTTTCCCGACATTTGCTTGTGCATATATATATACAACTCGTTTCCGCGCTAAACTATAACTTGAACTTATCCTACCTACTCAGATATACATAAATTCAATACCATCATCTCAGCTTTTCTTATTACTTTTTCATGTTTGAATCTTGTTGGGGCTGGTTGCTAGAGGCTCCTTTATGGTCATAGTATAATATTATGACGTTTTCTTTTCCTTGCTCCCTCTCTCTTTCTTCTCTTCCCTCCCCTCTGCTACCTTTGTCTACGTTTAAGTTGTATTTTCCCGCTCTCGGATTTTCCGGTTTACTTCATTCTTGATCTTTTCCATTATGGGTTATTTTATAGCTGTGTGTATGTGGGGGGCTTTATCTCTTGGTCTTTTCTCTTCTCTACTCCGTGGGAGAGAGATTCGAACATCGCACGACATAGCCGCTGCAGCGGCGGCGGCAGCATCATCAGTGGCATGCGATGATAAACGTATATAAAACTAAAAAGCACAGCAAGAAATCTATGTGAAGTATAATCACATACAACATGAATTACTACTATATACCCAGATACTTCGCAAAGTAGATTTACCCCATGTAAAAAGCCCCCCTCCCATGTATACACTCGCCAATATATACACCAGAGATATGTAATATATCCATTAGCCCTCCAGAGAATCATTTACATGTGATATTCATTGAACCACACAAATAGGCATGAGAAAAAAAGCAGCATGATTCGGGATACATTATAAATACGTAATTGGTGAAAAAGAAGAAAAAAACACAGAAATGAAGGATAGTGACTTGACTTAGGCATAAACACACACACACACACACATGTACACATGCACGCTCGCATGAGCGCAGACAAGAAAAGAGAAAAAAACAAGGATTCAAATATATTCGCTGAGCGGCCAAAAAAGAAAAAGGACATACATCAGGTCACCCCACATCCCGCATCCCGCATCCCGCTTCCCTCGACCTCCTCCTCCCTCACCCTCCCGTGAAAATGCAAATAGGTACCGTAACAAAAAAAAGGGGGAGGCAAACAGAGAACCAGAAAAAGGAAAAAAATTCGGGATACAAGGTCCGTTCACTGTATACCCGTACCTCTAAAAATAAAATAAAGAAAGAAAGAAAGAAATAAAAAAAGAAAAAACTTCGCAAAACTCATGTTTCCGCAATTCCCCCCCCCGTCGTGCTGATAATCCTCCCTCCGAACCTTCCCCTTTCCCATAAATTTCGTTCGAAAAGGAAAAAAAAGAAAACAAAAGGGCAAAAAGATATGTAAAATATACAATTACATGTTGAGTTTCACATTCATCCCCCCCCGTCACGGAACCTGACGAGCCAACCAGCTAATATATATATATATATTCCCCACAATACGAACAGACAGACAGAACTGAGCTAGCTAGCTTTCCCGGAGATTTGAAGAGAAAAGAAAACAAAACGGAAACAGCAGCGGGACCGGGTGGAGAAAACGTAAAACATGTGGTGAAAAGATGGTAAGAAAGAGTTTAGATGAACTGGTGTATTTTTTTAATTTTAATTTTCGTTGTTGATTGTTTGTCGATGGTGTCGTTGTTGTTGTATCTTTATCCAAACTTTGGTTGTCATGATTTTCGGATTAGATGTGATATATCCCAGGTTGGTCTGGACTGTACTCTTTGGGCGCTAGGTAGTTTTGAGGGCCAGTTCCCAGGTTTTTATGTTGGCGGTTGATGGAAGATGTTTGAACATTTAGCACTTGGCATCCAGATTGGCGCGGGAGTTCATCAGGAGAGCCACGATGAGGCCGTACAGACCTATGTTGATTTACATATTGTTAGGACCACGAAAGGATATTTTAAAATAAATCATGGGAACGCCAAGGGGCAGAAAGAAGGAAATAGGAAGAAATGACGAACCCAAAACTTCAGCGAAAATGAGAATCAAGATCATGGCGACGAACAGTCTACTTTGTTGAGCTGTTCCTCTGATACCGGCATCTCCGACGATTCCGATGGCAAAGCTATAACGTGGGGAAAATATTAATTAGTTGGGACTATCCCTTTCTGGATTGTGTTTATATGGCTGGCTTATCCATTTGGATTAAAAACATACCCAGCAGCCAAACCGGACAGACCGACAGATAACCCAGCACCCAGCTGAATGAATCCAGTATATAGCGGCAGATTTGGGCGTAGATCATTGGCAATCAGCACTGATACGACCAATCCGTAAATACCAATGATACCAGCCATGACAATGGGGACGATATCTGTTTGTTTCCAAAGGACAAGCGTCAGTCTATTGAGTCGTTTATATATATATATATAAACACAAACACGCATTCAAGCCCCCCCCCCCCCCCCAACGACTTGTAGCCAAAGGGGGTAGAATTTTGCCCAGATGTTTTTAACATTTGCTTTCTTTGGGGCAGGGCTATTTCTTTATTTTCTAAGATTGATGCAATCTTACTTTTGACAATCAGATCAGGTCGCAGGACGGACGTCGCGCAGACACCGACGCCTGCTTTGGCGGTTCCATAGGCAGCACCGAAACATGTGAAGACGATGGCGGAAGTGCAACCCAGAACACCGAAGAAGGGCTATTCGTTTGATTCCATCTTGTATTAGTATCTCGCTATAGTAGTAGTAGTATGAAGGTGTATGGTGGTTGACGGGAGCTTAGGATCCCAACAAAAAGCTGGCTCCTAGTTTGCTAGTTGCCCTCCGCGTCATGCAAGGTATATACGCTGGAAAAGGGACGGGGTTTATATTTGTATTTTACATACCGCGTAAACGGGACTAGAAGGAGAAATACAGGGTCAGCATGATGGTCTATAGTAAGTAAAGTACCTCGGATTTCTGAGGCATCGCCAGCCAACAATTTCTGGATGAATGCATGGCTGAAATGAACTGATCCCGGGGTGTAGGAGGACAGCTTACCAGAGATCTGTAGCCATTTTGGAGGTTGGTTGTGAGTTTGACGGAGCGAGTCTCCCGGGTAAATATCAGAAGTAGGGAGTCCGGTTAGGTATGGAGTCTCGCGGCAGAGATAGGGGAGATGGTGGTTAAGTTTCGAGCTGGAGGAGGAGTTTGTAGATGTTTTTGTTACTGTTGGACTGGGTGAGGTTGGACTTTGGAGGTCTCCAGGAACAGTTTGGCCGGGGCTGGCTGGGTGCTGCCAGGAACGGCTTAGCGTTTAATGTCACGTGGACTAAAAGTCACCTGATCCATGGATTGTGCCAGCGACAATTTCCATAGGAACTTGATATCTATATCTATATAGGGTATATATTATTGTTACATGTGTGCATGTACAGTACATGTGTGTGCTCTATTAATATCGTACACGAAATGTCTAGCCTTCACCCATCAAACAGATTCAATCATGATTCTCGACCCGGGAACATCGATTTTAGTCCCCAGTACCAGTTGCCCTGGATGTCCGGCTATATCATCACCCTCCGCAAATATAGAATAAACCAGGCCTTTCTCTGACAACGCTCCAAAATAATCTGGTACAGCCAGGATTTCGCTGTCACCGGGTGGGGAAACAGAATTTCGTTCAGTACCAGATGTCCGCGCTTCTACCACCGCCGTCCAACTCCCGTCAGAAGAAGGAATAACTCCAAACGACACTTGCGTTGTTCGTTTCTTATCAACATCAATCGCAGACGCCTCTGTCGTCGACGCAACCTGTGGGTTATCATCCAGGGCGGCAACTAGAAACTGCACCGTATCACCCCGCTTCGCAATCTCAGAGAGATCAGTCGTAAGCCGGCCATCCTTGAACTGTATCGATCCAGGAACATCGAATAGGCTTGGCATTGGCTCATGTTCATATTCTACGTCTGAACCCGAACCCGTCTCTTGGAAGATCTCATGGACCGGTCGAACCTGTGCGGAGCCCGAAGCGGCGTCCCCGATCTGATAGCTATATTCGGGATCTAAGGAGAGAAGCCCCTGCTTCTTACCCCACCCACCTCCTCCGCTCACGACACGGTGAAGTCGGGCACCGTTGTTGATGGCAAACAGGGGGTCAATGGGGGCCCCACCACTGGCATTGACATTATCATTAGCATTATCATTGCCATTGGCAGCCATGCTCAAGCCCACAGGCTGAACCAAAGCCCAAACAGCCACTGACTGGTTCTGCATGTTATTTTCCTTAAGATACGCAGGCAACGCTTTCTCCAGCTCCGCCGATGCGGGTATCGTCGCACCAGATCCATCACCCTTGCAAAGCTGGCTGATAATATTTCCCATACTCGTCACTATCTCCCGCGGTTTCGTTACCGGTTGAAGAGGCACACGTGCAGCGACAGCGTGAGGTTCCGTGGCACATTTGATCCGGCAGCTAACGAGATTATATTCCTTGTCTAGAGTTAGTGTGGTGGTGGTGGTGGTGGTGGTGGTGGTGGTGGTGGGAGAGGTAGGGTTTGAGTCTGGATGTGAGTATGGATAGCGCCAGCGCGAAGCAAGCATGGTACGGGGTTTGCCATTGACGAAGAGGGTATTTGCCAATCGAACGCCGACTTCGGCGAACGTGGCTGCTGCTGCTGGAGAGCCTGCTTGTTTCGTAGGTTGTTGATGATACATGTAGGATAATGTAGGTTCCGTCTCGGGGGTAGACATATCCCGTTTCTGTATCGCCTTGATCACCTCAGCCTGCAGTGCGTCTCTGTTGGCGAGAAAGAGAGATACCCCTTCACACCCGTGTTGCCCAGCTAGAGTATCCCCGCATTCTTTCCCTTCGCGTAGGCTTGAAGCTGTGCCGGGAGCGGGTAATTTATCCACAACCGCTGCCACGGAATAATAGAAGACACTATCCTCCCCGCCAGAAATATTCGGCCGCGAATTCTGGAAAATGTGTGCCATCGACTCGCATAGAAAGGAGTGGCTTTTCACTACCCAAGAAGCGAACGCGGGCGTCACGAGCAAGACGGGGACCGTATGGGAGATGTCGTCGCTACGTGTAAGGGTGGGTAGTCGCGATATGATATCCGACGGCGTCTATATTCGCACAGAGTGGAAAAAGGGTTAAGATTTAGCTAAAGAAAATTAAATAAAATTAAAAAATTAAATAAAATAAAGAAAGGCCACTTACAACATGCCCTGGCTTCTGTATAAACCAAGTAGCGCATTTAGCACTCGTCCTCGCCTTCGCGCGTGCATCAGAACTCAAATTCCGTCTCCATTGAAGCGCATGCGGAAACCCATACCCATACCCATGACCATTCCTTGACTTCCCCCTACTGCTACTTCTGTTGCTGCTACTGCTACTACTACTCTGTATCCACAATCCCGACCGCGAAATCGCCACTCCAGTGCCTCCATAACCCAACTTTCCGCTAGCCAGGCGACGAGTCACAGCTTGGCCGGAGAGGCATTGTTGATGGAGCGCTGACATGTAAGAAGGGGGAGCATGGAGGGGGAATTCGTGAGGCGAGGCGAGGCGGGCTATTTTTTTGTTGAGAGAGAGTAGTTAATCTAGACGGTTGACGGGGTTAGATAGTGCGCAGTGCAAATGGAGATGATGTTGATGTTAGATGTTGATGTTAATCGCTTTATTTAACTAAACTTAGCGTTGGTGATCTTAGGGCTTATTTATGTACTATGGGTAAACAAACCCCCCCAACTAAAACCGCAATCACCCTTCCGCAGCTGGCTTTTGTGATATCGGCTATATGATGTCATCCGCTAAGCTGTAAACCCCCTTTTTAAACGGAAAACCTTGGAGGTAGCCTGTGATCATGTCACAGTCGGTATTGGCCGTTGTCAAATCAAGTAGCAAAATCCAGGATTTGATGTCTTGACACATGTGATTGGGAGAACCGTTTGTCCCACTATATTTAGCGCATATATATGGTGCTGAGCAATAAATACAATGTGGGAAGCATTCACAATCAACTACTAGCAGAGGACAAAGTTTGTGTAAGGTACAAAATTTAGCGTCAAAATATGGGAAAAAAGCTACGATTTAGCCATTATTTGGCGGGACTCCCCAAGGTTATGTATGGCCCTGCCATAGGCACTGTGCTACCGGTGATCAACTATGGGGCGGCATCAGGCATTCCTCCGGGCGTCTTCTATACTGGTCTTTGGCGGTAGGGTGGAGAGAGAAGAAAGATAGTATAGAACGAACTGTTCCAAATGATAGTATATCTTGCTTTCCATTCCGTCACTAGTTAATTTCTGTTGGTGTGGTCAAGAAGGAGCGAACTCCCAGGAAGCTTTCATCTGAGATATAGAGAAGTCACTGATAATCGAAACGCGGTATGTCAAAAGTTCCACTGTCCCATCTCACGAGGGTTGGAATATACATGTTAATCTATGCTATCTATCAACTGATGGAGATTGTAATAAAAATGCAGTATCTATCTAGTTTGGTTGGAAGGGAAGTTCTCGGTAGTCGATCGATTCGACGGATCCAAAACCTCTTCTCTGCGCTGAATCCACCCATACCGACTTAATCGAATGGATCAGCCCGTCCATTCTGCTCTCCCTGGGGTCAACAGAGCCACGACGCTTCCGGACATCCTCAGCTGACTGGATGAATGCATCCGTTGCGTTTCCATGAGCTTAACCAGGCTCTCCTGCTTCTCCGCCAAGGGGTTCACAGCGTGTTGGTAGTGCCCTAGCCGGCTGGGACAGGTTCTGCAGGACGCAAGACCGAACCGCATCACGAATGTGGTCATGCGCAGCCACTACTAATGAATTAGCGAAAGAAGAGAGATGAACGGTGAAATGAGTGAGTACCAGCAACAAGAAGGCGACCCTTTCGGGCCCGAAGTTCCCGCTCCAAGATCTTCTGCACATCCATGGACTTTTGAGTAGTTCATCTCAATACGCTCATGGCTGCCTCGTCGCTCCGGGTCATTATCGGAGTTTGGCTAATATATTGACATGCGTAGAATCTGAGATATTTAGTGTCTATAAGCCGAGTTATGGCATGTCCAACTTACATAAGTTCCCCAGTCTTGATTCAAGAGCTCCTGCATCCACTCATACACCCAGTTCAACTAATCTCGATGACCACTTAACTGCTATTTCCAAAAGAGTCCAATAACAAAACAGTCTAAGCTAAGCCTCCCATTCCTTAATGCCTTCTTCGGCTGTTTCGTAAAATTTACGAAAGAAGAAATCACCCCAGAGAGGCGGGCATGGGTATGTTCTGGTGCTTCCCAAATCGACAAAAAAGGATTCTCTAAAATTGTGGGGATGAAAGTCCATGGGTGCGATAAGAGCATATTTTGGGATAGGAAGCTTCTTGCAGATCTCAGGGATATCATCAACATGAAACGGGTTATGGATATAATCTTTGACTATCGCCCAACGATCACAGGTTGCTATTTGTTGCCTTGTAACAACAGGTTTCAAAGCGTCAAATTGATCTTCTGACAGTCGCATCCATCCATGGCATTTTACCGCCCATGTGCCGTTCTGACCGACGTCAATAAGACGAGCAAATGCTCGGCATTCATACGCAAAGGGAGAGTGTAGCATTTGGGTTCGTTCCCGGATCTTGAGTAACGACAGAAATTTCCATTGTTTGAACTAGGACTGTATGAGCAAGGGAAAATACTGTATATATAACAGAAGACAAGGATTTAACATACTACTTTCAAGCAATACTCACGGCCCTCAATTTTAACTCGGAAAACGACACCCTGTTCACCATTCTCTGATATACGCTTTGCGCTTCGGATCTCTTTGTCGTGGTGAACAAACTGCCGTAGCCTTGTCTTCTTTTCCTTTGCACCGTCAGGGTCATCCATCAGCTTTGTCGAGAGGTAAAGATCGACGATCCGATCGTCCATGGCTGCAGAGATGTGAGTTGACACGAACATTGTTTCCCAAACATATCCGACTTACCAAGGGGGCTTGGGTCAGTTGAATCGGAGAAGGTTGGCTTGCTTGCAGCTGAATCTGCCATTGCCCTGATAATGCTGAGATTGGTCCCACCGTAAAGGCATCAAGTATACTGATCAGATTATGTCTCTCAAACTCCTGCTGTTGGTAGGTAGGAGAGCCAGAAAACTGCTGCAAAATAACCTTGGAAGTCACTCCTTCCTAGTACGGACTAGCGCTCGGCACCAAGCATATATCGCCCAATATAACAGGCTACTACTACGCGTCCACGAGTAATTTTCGAACGGAAAACCCTTCAGCGTGGGTTAAGCAACCCACTGGTCATCTCTCACTCCTCTACATCTCCTATTAGAGGTAAGTTTTTCATATTTCTCAGGCCTTTACCCTATCTAACCCTAATCTTAACCTAAGCCCTAATCTTTAACACCTAATCCTAATCCAATACTAACCCTAACCTACCCCTAACCCTGGTGTTGAGAGATGAGAGTGTTGATGCCCACGGGTCCACAGGTCCACGGGTATGTGTGGAGTATGTACATGTACATGTAGTATGTGTGTACTAAAGTTGAACATCTCAAAATTTGAGTCATGTTCAACTTTTCTTGCACCATGTTCAACTCAACGTTTTTCCTTCCGCAGCAAATTCAGCATAGCGATCCCAGTCAGGAGCAGGAAAGCAAGAAAAGAGACAACTCACCAGCCTTACATTAGCTCAATACACGGAGGTGATGGCCACACTCCAACCAAATAAGCCCACATAGGTTCAGTCGGTATCACGTTTATTCGACAGATGGCACAGCTGGGCACGAAAAGATGTTTCACTTGCCGCGAGGGAATCTTTCTCGGCTAGAGCGAATATGAATCAATGCCCTGACCAGGCAACCAGCAAGCAGCGTGTCTTTTTATTTGTAGGCCGTCAGACAGGCGCTCCTCACAATACGAGAGATGTTACAAGGCACACATAAGTTCATTCTTTGGGCTTATCACATTTGTCGATGGCCCGCCACTTCAATATACGGACCGTCTCTAAAATGCCTTCACTAGAAAATTGTCTCAAATGCGAATCAATTCCCCGGAAAACTAACGTTCCAGAAAGGATTCTTTTGACTTGGTCTGATGATCTTCGGCGCAGGGGACTTCAGTGGGGTGGGGAAACGCGTTTGCCCGTTCATTGCCCCAGCCCAGACAAATCCACGAGAGTGTGGAAAGGCAACCGACTAGGCTATCGTGGCAATCCTTGGCGATGGGAAAGAGTAATGGATTTCGATTCCGGAAAGATCCACACCTGGACGAAATATGCCACCTAAACTTAGGATTCGCGCTCGATATATCACTTTGGTCGACAATCTGGGCTAGGGACGCAAAGGTTGGGACTCGATAATCTATCTAGCTCGGTATCAAGTAGGCGAGATATTGAAAACTTAGATCTGGGTGCTGAAGATCCTGCAGCAAGCGAAACCAAGTTGTGATACACCCAAGAGCAAGTAGAGAGATAGCCCAATACCGAGAGGCATTGTCAGTTGGGGTGCGGGGTCTAATTCATTTCAACATGGTAGCGTCTGCTCACCATATTCCCTAAATGCATGTCTAGAGCCAATATCCATGTCCAAATATCAGACTCCATTCGCTCAAGACATTGCACGGGCCCTACCTAAGCGTTAGGCTACGACGCATGCTGTACGAGACAATTTTTTCACGAGCCAAGGTCGAGTCAGTTTCTCATTGAGCACCATGCATAAGGATCAAGCACGACGGTTTGGCCCAAATGTCGAATCTGGGAAATGGAAAATGGAATAGGCAGCAGTTTGACGTGCATGAAGGAAGATAACTTGGCCCTCTCAATGAAAAGTACTGTACAATGTCTGCAGCCAAGAATGTTCACTCACAGTCATTGTTCAAGCACGGATTTAGCCCCCACCTGGAGGGTATCGAGCAGGCTAAGGGAAAACAACTGTTGGTAAACTTGGGATTTGCCTACCTACACCTAATCGCTGGGACTAGGATGACTGGTGACTGTCGAGCAGCACCCTTCTTTGCTAATTGACTGGCTTGGAAGAAGACGCTGCTGCCCGCTGTAACGGCCGGCGGTTAGGAATATGCAGCGAGGATCAAGCTCTTTCACTCTGTTACACGGATCATATCTCTACACCTTCAATCAGGTCTTAGGGGCGTGGAGAAGTGGTGGGTTCGACAAAATTTGGCGATACGCAATTAGTAATCTAACAGCTCAGATCTACAGACATATAAACCCTCACAGCGGCTCTTCTGGATGAAGAAGAACCTACCAAGCAAGTTTTAAAACCCAACTAGACGAAAAATCTGTACTCTTTGTCACTGGTAACTTATATTTCATCCCGTCCTCTTTTATATCATCAAGCAAGCGTCTTACCACTCATCGCTAGCTATGCTATGGCGTATTACCTACTAGATATCCTCTCGGAACCAAACCTAGACGCGGATAGCACGAATTCTGCTCTCGACCCGAACACTATCAACTCTGCCTGGGCACCCGTTACAGGCTATAAGAAGTGGGCGGACTTCACTTACGAAACTTTGATTTCTTGCTATGGTGATGTTTTGCGTCGCTCGCTGACCTCCCCATTTCCCGGAATTTCACCTCCGTTGAGCAGACTGCAAAGGGAGATATGGGACGAAAATTCACTATGCCACTTCCTTTCAAGAACAATAATGCCGACTGTTGGAGCCGCCCTCCAACGAGGCTGGACGATATGTTATCCGGGAAACGATGATCCGATTGACATTGCAACAGGCCGCATTCTTAGGCATGGCCATGATAGCTCCTCTTCGTAACCGAATCCGCAGTCGGTGCTAAATCCAAGACAACGGATATGAATGGGGAAAATTATTTATAACCGTTCTGACCCGGCTATAGGAGCTGGATTTTATACAATAGGCAATGAACGGATTTTGCCCAAATATCGTAGCCCCCTTCAGCCATCCAATCCGCGCCCCACCAATCACCCAATGCACCGACCACCTAGTCGCCTATTCACCGTCCTTGAATGGTATCATCGGTAGCGATAAAAGAACAGCATTACAAAGCCTAATGTTGATCGAGGTACTAGGGGTTATTGGACGACCATCAATGCAGAGAACCATTTACTTATATAAGGTTAGAACGGGTGATTCCAGATGAGGTTAGAGCACGGTCGTCGCCGAATCATTGGAGGTTGTGTACGACATATTTGGCGGAGTATAAGGAAAGTTCGTTTTTTGTCATATAACTAATCCTACCATTGTGATGCTGCGGCTCATCTCGTGGCCAATAGATTGATCTATTTAAAGTAGTTTCTGGGGGAAATATTGGCATACTCGGAGATCATATAGTTAAGGTTTAAATGAGTGTTGCATTTACCACGGTCCTATTCTATCTCAGTACTGCAATCTACAACATAATTTTTTGCCGCATCTACCTGGGGACTGAACCTGGTGCTACTTCGCCAGATCTACCTATGTACTCCGCACAAGTACTTCAATTGACGCGTGAAATCATCAACAAGCACGCCACAGCTGCCACAAGGGCGGCTGGGACAGCCTATCAATCAATCAATCAATCAATCAATCAATCAATCAACAACGTTGCGTGCAAAAGTTTATCTTCGGTAGAGAACGAAATGTGAGACATTATCTGTAGTGCGAACTAGTGGCCAAGGGGAGGAGTGATGTGGTTAAAAATCCCGCTCTCCGCCCCCATCAACCTCTTCCTATTTTGCTCCACAATCTCCATCAAAGTATCATACGCCCTCTGATCCTCTCCCCTTAAAAACATCTCCCTATTCGTACACGAAAGTTCGTTCACAAACCCATACTTGTCATCAATATAACCATAGCAAAAAGCCCTTCTTCCTCGTCTGCCCGCTACACCTCTACCTTCACCCACCACACATTCTCCCTCCGTCTCATCCTCATCTTCATCCCCACCCAGTAATGCCTGACAACGGCCCGCCTCCCTCTCATTCTCCTCATTTTTCCGATAACTCTCCTCCCTAAACTTCACCTCACCAGGTTCCACGCAAAACTCCACAAGCCACTTTGGCCCCGCCCTCGCTAACGCATCAAACAGCTTGCACCACGTATTCCCATCATTATCAGAGAAACATCTGAAAAACTCCACGCGTTCCAAGGACCGCGCATGCGCGACAAGGAAATTAATTAGTCCGGGAGCAGTAGTAAAGCAATTATCCAGCGCCAGCCTTTTCAGCACCGGAATTCGCGCTGGAGGCAGAGAGCAGGGACAATAAGACGGACCCGCGTCTTCTTCGCCGCCAAGCGGCCCGTCCCAGGCTGAAATGTGCAGGGATGTGGCGCTCGATAAATGGTTGAGGAAGTACTCGTCCAGTTTGTAGACGAATTCGTGATACTGGTGGCAGGTGTTGATGGCGTAGTGGCCGATGTTGTCGGCGGTCATTAGACTGAGTTTGAAGGAGCGGAGGGTGCTGAGGAAGTTGTGGAAGGTGGGGGAGAGGTAGGTGGAGACGGGGTTCATGGGGATGTTTTTGATTTCTAGGGATTTGAGTATTGGTGGCATGGTAGGGGATTGTAATAGGTCTGCTTGTGGGGGGGAAGAAATGGACGAAGCTGCGGGGGAGGTAGAAGTATTGATATCAACAACATTCTTGCTAACGGCGTTATAAACGTCGCGCATCAGTGCTCTCCAGGGAGCCTGTGCCTCCCGCTCCGCGACACCATTGACATCCTCCGTGTCGTAGTCTATGATGTATTTTTCAATGTACCAGTCACTGTCGTGGAAGCGCCAGTGGATGAGGAGGTGGTCCAGATTCGGGAAGCGGGAGAGGTTCGACAAGACCTCCGCTGCTGATGTTGGAAGTCGACATAACTCCGGTATATTGATATCATTCCTATTATCCTTTTTGGAGCTGTTCTTCCGGTGGCTATGTCCGAAATGTTTGTCCTCCATCGCCAGTGCCATGGCCCTTGTATCAGTGAAACAGAGCTCTTTGGTAAACTGGACGTAGTTCCTCTCGGTGTTGGTCATGCAGCGCAGGATTGATGATGCTGATGTCTCATTGTTTTGAAGAGCGAGTCTCTTGAATGTATACGGGAGAAGAGTCACGTAGTAGAAGCTGCATGTCAAGCTGAGGTTGCGGAGATCTCGCTCGAATATGTCTTGTTCCCCGAGCAATCGATCGCGATGCAGTGGTTTGACATTCTGAACATCTTGTCCCTCGAGATTTTTGTATGATTGGAGGTGCTGGAATATTAGGTATTGTAGCTCCGCATGGAGGTTTAGGAGGGGGCATGACATTTTCTAGATGCGTTTCTTTTTTGGTTGAATAGAAAACACGCAAACTCATCCATACTCATGCTTTCAAGCGATCATGAAGTCCTTCCTACATAGCTAGTAGCTAGTCCAAACATCATGCGCAAGGGGTATGCCTGCTAATACTGAGCTTGCCGCCTAAATTTCTCACACTAACTTCAACTGCTGTAAGGAACTTTTTAGCTCGCCTACTACCAAGGAAATTATAAAAAAGACCTAAGAATATTACCAAGCGAGAAGAATGGAACTTTTTCTCTCTCTAAGAACCCGCAGGCAACCGGACACCATTTAAATGAACTAAGAACACCTGCTTAATATACAGGGTAGCTCAGTTCCTAAGAATCATATGCCCCTGAGAGCTACACCAACGTCGTGGCCAATCGAACTCATTCAGCAGAAAGAAGATTGCCGTAAGAAGACAAACAACCCTGAAGATACATTTGCTAAAAAGAAACCATCATCAATAGCCAGAGATCAATCATCATGTGTATGCTCTTATATTATCAAGCACTCTCACACCATGAAAGTCCTGATCAAATTCTTCAGTGCAGTTCAGAGCTGTCTTGATAAGTGTGATGATGACCATCTATCTCTTCATTGGCCAGTGCAAATGCAGCTCAGACAATGTTGTTGATCTGAACTGAGATGTCAGTCTCTGCACATGATATGAATATTGGATTGCTTATTTATTCACTCATTTGAGCTTTTATTTAGCAGTTTCTCCAACTTCTTTCTTGAGATTTTTATGTCAGCATTATTCAATTGTTTATTAAACACTCAGAATTTGGCTTCTCAACTCAGAGATTCATATTTTATACTGATGTGCATCTGACTTTGCAATGTTTGCATTGCCAGATTCAATGTAGTAAGAAACATGATCTCTTCAAAATACTTGAGTGAGCAGAGAAACAACAGCAACAGGAGTGTTGTGATGCAGATCATTGACACTGTGTTCACTTATAAGAACATCAGCTTTGTCTAGAAGCAATATTGCATCTCAGTGATGAATGAGATCAAGAATTCAAGACAGATATTCTTTTAGATCATTCACTTTGATTTCAAAATCATCAGCACTGCCACATATCTATTATAATTAGAACGAGATTGCACATTGAAAGCCAAGAAACAAATTGAGTAAAGTGGCCTTCTCAGAAGCTCTGCAGTACTCTCTACTGTCAAGGTTTTCTCAACATCAGAGTTAACTTACTGAATGATTCAGCAAGACAGCCTTTTGATAACTTACTACAACAAGAATATGAGCCTGGCTTGAACATTAGTTCATGGCCTTTTAGGAGCTGTGAACCAAGCGGCAGGTCATCTATGTGATAGTTAACCGGTTGCGCTCCAGAGAACATTTCCGCGTTACTGTCCACCTTCGCCCAAAACTCTCTGGCCCTCCGCAGGGACTCTTCGACGGACGCAACAGATGAGGTGGTAGCTGATAATGTGCGTAATGATGAGACAGACCTAAGGTATGATTTCGGTTCTGGGCCGTCCCGCTCATCAGAACACCCAACATCTGCGCTGCTGCAACAATGCCAGAGGACAAATCCAATGCCTGATTGTCCACCTCAAAAGGAGCATTTATCAAGGTGTAATGTTCACGCTCTACTCTTTCGTGCTCTCCATTATTCCGCCGAGAGACGATATAGCTTTCCAACCTTTGCTGGGGACTCACGACAGTGAGTGGGTGGGTATCTGCAGGAAGCCGAGCATGCCAATGCTCCGCTCTTCGCCGTCTATATTGGCGAGGTAGGTAGGTAGGTAAACGAGCACGTAGCCAGGTGGTGGTGGACCTTTTTGAGTTTGTATAACTCACTTCGGCATCCTGTTCAGAGAGGATGCCATCCTAAGGCCAGAACACCGGTAGTTCCACCGCCGCCACCACCACCACCACCGGAACTTTTATATTCCGGAACGGCGAGAGTTCGTACGTACAGCTTGCCTGCACGATCGGCATGGAGCTTACGGCGGAAGACCTGTGCGCGCGGCGGTGTTAGATTGCAGGCCGCCTCAGGAGCCCCAGCGCCGACGGAGGTACAAGGAGCTAATTTGACCATCATTATCAGTTGTGGAACCTTAGGCAAAAGAGATCATAATTCTTGCCATACTTTGATCAAGGTTCTGGTTCTGTGCTTCTGTATGCTGCAGGGTAAAATGTTGTTAGAGAGTATTTTATTTATATGCTCTCACTTTCCAAATCCCATCAATTGGAATATAGCTGTGTTCCAAGAAGGTAGTTCTCTTTCTTCTATGGGATGTCCACATTTGCAGAATCCTAAACTCCCAGACAGACAACAGAAAAAGCGGCAGACAAAAAGGAACTTGACCCTTTGCCAGAGCCAGAGCGGAACAGATTCAGGATTCAAAAAAGCTCCCTCACTCACTAGATATTAGAAGACTATGAAATAAATAGCTGCTGGAGAATGTCATGCACTCGCACTGAGACCACTTGGGGACTTTAAAATCCCCGTAGATTTGGAATTGGTAATGTGTACATACAGAACAGTTCTCATATGTGTGTTGCAGCCTCCGACCGCAACTGCATGAATATATATGGGAATACACAGATCAACCAGCTTCAAACCTGGGAAGGTTTAGCCGGAAAGTTGGTTACATCTATCTTCTCGCCTCACCTGGGCGATTTTGCCTGACCTGCGCCAACCCACCCCCCCTGCTCACCTGAGCCTCACCCAAGCCTCAGCCTAGTTCCAAATGAGGTACGGATTGCTCAATCAAACTAAGCCCTATGAAAATAAGAATCATTCAACAGGGAGAGTCAGTCAGTTCGCAGGGGATACCTAGCAATGTCATGTCTGCCCTGTCTTAGGTAAACCGGTGTCCTATTTGGGCTCAAGCTCCGCTCGATTTCCCCCCTTGCTTCTACGGTTCTGTCCCCGATCTTCTTCAACAATATACGGACCGTATATATATATATCCGCCTATCGTCGGGGCGGGTGGTGGGGGGGTGAGGATTGGGGTCTCTTGTTTCTCCGTCTTGAATGAGAGACGGGCAAATAATTTTTGACGATAGGCGGCGTCTCCGAAAAGATATTAATTAGATGTTGTTGATTGATGATGATTCTAGGCTGTGGTTATGACTTGTTGTGTTTTTTTTGAGGCGATGTTCGCATGACAACCCTAGTAGCTAGGTGGTGGGTAGTGGAGTCGGGCCTCACATGCCAGCCACGGAAGGGCAATTAATTAATTGGATCCCGAGAATGGGAAACGGAAATAGATCTGTCACGCCCGTATTGTATGATTATCTAGAACCTTCTTTTTTATTCATCGATGTAGATATTACGCTGTAAAATGTATTAAAATGTATTGGAAGAGAGAGTTGAAGATGGAAGCCGAGTGGTGACGTAATTGGTTCGGTAGTTTAGGGTGAAGCCACACCGGGATTCAACAGCAGATGTGGCGGCAACTATGACGTTGGCTAAGCTAAAACATGTTACTACGGTATGTGGATTAATTTGATTGTAACAATGAGAAAAGATCTTGGATATTTGTTTCTGATGGTTTTGAAATATATCGAGATGTACAGTACATACATATGTATGTTATGTATGTATATGTATGGTGTTCTCTAACTACCGCAATTCAACGGTGGTTAGTACCCCCCTCCCCCACTGTTCAACTTCCCATTGAGTTTGGAGCCATTTTATTTATTTTATTTGATTTATACTCTGTACAGGTCAACTAACTCCCGTAGTTTTGCGGGAGGGGAGGGAAACCTTTCAAACAACCCACCAGCCCAGCCCAGCCCAGCCACAGTGGCCATGAAGATCATTCATATGCATGGGATTGAACTTATTATTTATTATTATTATTATTATTATTATTATTAGAATTAGAATTATTGTTATTGTTATTGTTGTCGTTAAATCCGCAAGTACGTAAAGGAATAATAAATGCCTATGATCTGCAGCAAATCATACTATATACTACTATAACTTATAGTAGCTACTGTACTCCGTACGTAGAACTAGTTGTTCCCCCGTGGATGACGACGATGTTTTGTCACAATCTCCATACAAATCCAAATCCAATCCAATCCATAGTTAGCGAAAATAAAAAAAATCTTCAGGTTTTCTGGACCCGGATTTCTCCCCCCTTCCCAGCTTTCTTTCCCTCTTTATTATTTTGTTATTTAATTATTTTATTATATAAATAAATAAATATCTCCTCCCTCCCCCATTTAACTTAACTTCTCCCGCTTCTTTATTTTGTGATTTCTTCTTCTTCTTCTTCTCTTATACATACATACATACATACATACATACACCAACGACACTCCTCATCAATTAAATTAATTAATTACCCGCTATATACTACCAAAACGCCTGTCCTCTTTCTCTTTCTCTTCTCTTCTCTTCTCTCTCTCTTCTCTCTCCCAAACAAACGTCATCATGGCTTTCACCGCATCGTAAGTTACTTCCCCGCCGCTTCCGGGCTAGCTATCTATCCCACTACCCACTACACCAACATTCCAAAGAAACGAATGAATGAATGAATGATTGAATAAATAAATGATAAAAAGAAATAAAAAAACTAACCAAACCACCTCTCCACCATTTCCAGAGATATCTGCAAAATCATCTTCGCCATCCTCCTGCCCCCGGTCGGCGTCTTCCTAGAACGCGGATGCGGTGCCGACCTGCTCATCAACATCTGTTTGACCATCCTCGGTTACATCCCTGGTATCATCCATGCTCTGTACGTCATTATTATATTATATACTCAGGACCAAGACCAAATACCATTGAAACTCACCTAGCTAACTGTTATATTTTTTGTTGTGCAGGTACATCATTCTCAAATACTAGCCATGTGATAACTACTACTGCTACGGCTTCTCACCTACATTCCATTCCATTTCAACTTCAACTTCCGCTCCGCCTCCGCTCCGTTTCTTCCTATCGTACCGTGTTTTGAATCGATCGATCCGACCTCGTTTTTTTTTTTTTAAATCCCCCGCGTACAAAACAAAACAATCAACAATGGGAAACTCTCTCTCCTCCCCGCCTTTCTTTCCCCCCCCTCAACAATAATATCCCTTATCTTACTCCGTCCACTTCGCCACCAAGATATCGCTGTTTTTTTTTTTAATTTTTTTTAATGAAAAAAAAATTCCTTGTGCTTTTATTTATCATTTTGAATAATTGGCGCGGGGCGATACAAAAGAAAAACACTTTGCAACGGGGGGCATGAAGATATTGGAAAATTGGGAAATTAAAAAAGGAGGAAAACAGGTTTCGTTGATGTCCAAGGATTCGAATTTTTGACTGGTTCTGGGCCCTATTTCCATTACGGTTCCATTCTCCGGCCATGGAGCGGGAAGGGGACGGGAAGAGGATGTTGAAGGGGAAGGGATGTTGATGGAAAATATGCCCTTTTTTTCTTTTCTTTTTCTTTCTTTTCTTGATTATGCTGTTGTTCATATCATGACCCGCCCCCGTTTCAATTGCATCTGGTTATTTTATCTTATCCTTGGGCTATGATTTTCTCTCTTGGGGGAGAACTGAGAAGCCGCTTTGACTTATTTCTCTCCTTTATGTTTATATATATTTTTACGTCAAGTTTTTAACTACTTGGGTTCTGTTTTTGCTTGTTCTCGTTTTTTTTAAAAATTTTTAACGGCCAACGTTTGTTTTCTTTTGTTTTTTTCCTATAATACTTCAATGATACCAGTTGCTCCCCCCCCCCCCTCCTCTACATGATCGCGCTTCTACCCCCCCTTTTTATTTATATTCCTTTCCTTTCTCTGCTTGATTATAAAATCTAAAAAAAAAAAAGGCCAACTCTCACACCCCTTTTTCCTTGCACTTCTCATTCATTCTTGCGTTGTTTTCTGAGGGTAATGTAATCTTTTTCTCTTCTTTCTTTCCTTTTCTTTCCTAGCTTGGCTTGGATGGGGGGCTTCATAATGGAATGTTAATTGTATAGTAGTTAAAACACCCGCAGAGAGTTCTATTTGGTTTCTTTTTTCTTTCCTCTATTCAATTCTTCCGTGAGCTGATGTTTTCTTCTTCTCCTTTTTCTCTTATCACTTTTCGTCGTGTCATGTCGTGTCATGTCGTGTCAGATTGTCCTCGGGGAACTATGAAAGCTCTTTTTATTTTTATTTTTTAAAAGGATTGATCACTTTTAGCCTTATATATAATACTATATATAGTCCTTGATTGGGATGTCGTTTTTATATGCAGAAAAATATCAATGATGTCGTTAACTATTTAGTTCTCAACTCGGACAACTAGCGTGGCCACTAATAACTAACTTAAACCTCTTGCCCGCCCCTCAGGATAAGCAACTAACTAGCCAGTGAGTTTGTTTTTTTCGGCCCATGCAAGGAAGATCCAGCTTAATATAACTAACTGGCAATTCTTATTTTTGGCAGTATTGCAATATTGCAGTCATGTATTGATGGCCGTGCAGATTGTAGATAGAACATATTCTTTTGTTGAAAATTGATGGAAGTAAGTGGAATGATGTCATCATACCACGTGACTCTCTCTCCTTCAAGGTTCCAAGGTTGTAGCCGCCCAACCCTTCTTCATTCAGCCCCCGCCCTGGAACCCTTGAACCCCTGAAACTTTTTTGTTTTTTTGTTTGTTTTCTTCAACAACAACAACAAGGCGGGCGCTTAAACTTTCATCACCCAGTCTCATCCAACAACTTCGCATTGCGCTGTTGTATTTGCGGCGTTTCAGCACGGCGCCTAGGCTAGGCTACTACAACCCCCTTCGGATATGGGATGTGTCTTCCTTTACTCTCTCTGCAAATAAGATGATGGCCGCCAATTTGGTCTTGCTCGAGACGCCGATGGCCTTTGGTGGAAAATAATTAACCCCTAGTTAACACCCCCCAAATCAGCCATGTCGATGTGACTGGGGCTGTTAACGAGGTAATCCTATAGGATGGAGAATACTCGTCGAGTCAGTCAGGGGGACGAGGGTGGGGATGGGGATGGGAATATTTTTTTCGTTCGTTTCATTTACGGATTACTGATTAGTGATTACTGATGATGGCTCTTTCGTCAGCGGCTGGCTTTCCGGTAGCTTGAGGGGAGATTATGTCGTTGTTTGGTTGGCTGTTTTTTGTTTGTGATTGTTTTTTTTTTTTGATCTTGACTGGGTGGGTATGTTCGGGGTGACAATGCCGTCAACGTCACTGTCACTGTCGAAATATATCCACTCCCCTTCTGAAGAATGGATGGGTTCTACAAGATCGCGCTCACGCTCGCGCGCTTCCGATCTGGAGGGGTGGGGGGTTATGATGATTGTTTATTTATTATTGTTTGCTTTTGTATTATTATTATTATTATCATTATTTCTTTGCTTGTCTGCTTTTCTTTCTTTTCCTGTTTGTCCTGTTTCCTTCCCTTGTTTCGTTTCCATTTCTGCTTAATTCTTTTTTTAATATACAGCTTTTTGTTTCTCTGCTACTCTGCCTGTAGCGGGGCTTTCTATATTTTTTTCTACCATTATCTTCTTGGTATTTCAACACACCTCTATCTATCCATCGATTCCATTCCGATATTCCTCCGTGTGGGGTACAAGTTAGTTCCTGCGCCTGTGCGACTGGTTGTACCACGATGATGAGCCGATCTTGGTGAATATAGAGGGATCGTTGCCCGACAGCTTGGGTTGGTTTGAATCGGTATGTTATATGGGAAATACAGTGCGATGTTGGATATCACTTTTTGGGACCCAACGGTTTCCATTCCTTACTTTGTTGCTCGAACCCTTTCCATCCTTGCATCTTGTGTGTTCAAATATATAGAGCATAATAGCGCTGTTCCACGCTGGGATACCTAGCTCACTCTTTTTATCGTCCAGAGCTGCCACAGCATGTCGCGCCGTTTTCAGACCCTGCGAGCAATCGTTCTACAGCTTGCAGTTGCAGTGCCAAATCCGTTCTGTCAGGCAGAAGAAATCTCACGCCGCGCTACAAATATACTGGCGGGTAATGCTGTGCCGGCCTGCGCACAGGACTGCCTGCTCTCGCTTATAGAGTCGGATTTCCCCGCTGATGTCTGCCCGAACCAACGCGACCTGTCCTGTCTCTGTACCAAAAGATCTACCACGGGGTTTACTCTTGGTGAGGCTGCCCTGCGCTGTGTTTACTCTTCCTGTTTGAACCCTGGAAGCCGGGAGTTTCAGGTATATGCCATCTGCTCTGGTATCCGGAACGCCCTTCCAAATACCCATTCCGCAATCACCATTACACCTACAACCATGACGACGACAGAAGGAGACCCAACTCCTTCAAAAACATTTTCCGAGACGACTTTCCTTCCAACTGATAGTCCGAGTATTATTACCCCTTCATCCACTTTGGCAATACCAACTAGTTCAAGTACTAGCACAGCACATCTGTCCACTACCCTATTATCCAGTACTTCGACCTCTACTCAACCAGCCGGACTTCCATCCGAATCTCCCGAACCTCCTACAGCCAAGGATGCACCCCCCATGACCAGCGCCCAGGTAATAGGGGCTTCCATCGGAGGTGCAGTCGCAGGTGCATTGGTATTGGCCTTGGTCATATTACTTATCTTAAGGCGTCGTCGCAAGAAGATGATGGCAAGGCATGAGAGCGAATTCGAAATCGGCGGGCAGATGTCTGAGCCCCCTCCACAGGATTCCCCGGCGGGCTATCGAGGCCCCCGGGCTCTCGGATCCCCTATTGGCATATACAATGAACCAGTTGTCCGACGGCTTACTCTTCCAATTAATAATACCCGCCAATCAGCCGCTACTGCTGCTGGTAGTTTGCCTTATCCATATCCCACTTATAGACATAGCGATAGTGATGATGCGAGTTTATCGACTCCCAATGCGCCGCCAAAGTCCAAATCGCCTCGTCGAATCTCGCAATTGCTGCCGGAAAAACCTAATTACGAAGTATATTCATCGCAGCATCCGATTACGGAACGCTTAGGACGCCGACCAGACAGTTCGACAACGGTATTTGAAGAAGAAGACGATGATGATAGGAGAGCTCTTGTTGCGACGAACAATCACTGGCTACCTACACATCCAAGCAGCAGATATAACAACCCGCCCGCAAATAGTAATTATTCACAACGGCAGCAGTATGCTCATCAGTATAATACGGCTTACCAGAATAATGGAAGACATTCGCAACAGCAGCAACAACAACAGCGGCAACAGCGGCAGCCTCCAACATTACGACTAGTAACCCCTGCCAGCAGCAATGCGTACCAGGGTCGAACAAATATGACCACCTCTCCTCCAAAGGTTACGTACCAACGAACGGATTTCGGATCATCTATGCGGTCCAACAGGCCAGTACCAAGCGGATACTCGAATTTCTACCCGCAAGCTGGAGCTGGAGCTGGGAGGCAAGGGGAACCAGTCGAC
Source organism: [Emmonsia] crescens (assembly GCA_002572855.1). Classification (NCBI taxonomy): domain Eukaryota; kingdom Fungi; phylum Ascomycota; class Eurotiomycetes; order Onygenales; family Ajellomycetaceae; genus Emergomyces; species [Emmonsia] crescens. The sequence continues at coordinate 128,810 of PDND01000027.1, forward strand.
CACCAATCGAGTCAAAATCGACGACGAGCGAACGATCGGACGTCCGCCGGGTCAGTTACAAGTTTTAAATCCGTGGAGTCGAATGGCGGGACTAGAAATGGGAATACAGGGGCCTTTCCCAAGCGCGCCACCGTCCGCCTCAGCCCTGTCAGGGAAAGGTCGACCTCTCCAGATCCGAATGCCTACCCGCAGCCGCTGTCTAAACCGTTGAGGTATTCGCCAATGGCCGGACGATCTATTACGCATCATAATAATAATTTTCAAGGGCAAGGGCAAAGTGAGGAGACCAACGACATGACTACGGGAAGGGGGACAAATGGTAGTAATCCACGCTCATATCCATATCCATATCTTAATACCACCGGCGCCGCAAATACTGTTCCTAAATTCCCGAAATTCCATCAACCACTCCGGCCACCAATATCTCCTCCTAAACCAGATCCACAATCACAACCACCAAATCAGCGGCAGCAACATCAATATTCACCACACGCCACCAGCGAACCACGAAACAGCGGGACCAGCAGCAACAGCAACAGCAACAGCAATAGCAATAGCAACAATAGCCTCCTAAGCAAGCGCCGCGGAGAAGCCGTGGCGGATAAGATGGAGAGTGAGCTGAATGTTAGCAAAGCAAGCGGGCGGCGCCCCAGCCCTTTGAATTCGGGCAATAAACCGGATAGCGCTGGGGCGGTACAGGGTGGATTGAGGACGCCGTCGCCATCGTTGGCGTTTCAGGCACGCCTGAAGAGGCAGGCGCAGCAACAGCAGCAGCAACAACAGCAACAACGACGACAACGGCAGGGTAGGGAGAATACTGACGACGATAGCGACGGTTATGGGGAACAGTTTGACCTACTTGGGTCGCAGGGTAGGAAATTGACACCTACGAGACGTGGGCCGGATTTATATCTTAATGTCGAGTGAGATGGACTTTTTTACCCTTTTTTTATATTTTTATAAAGAATTTCTATACCCTTCTTTTTCTTTTCCGATTAACCATAGGGGTCGCGAGGCCCCTTCATTTTACACGATATCGTACTAGAGTACCAGGTGTGGCCTTTTTTTTCTTTCGGTAAAAGCCCTTTAACCATATTTTCCGAATCTTAATGTTTTCGCCGCTCTCTTTTGTTTTTTTGAAATCTCAATCAATACAGGGCTCAAGAATATTTTCCCCAACATTTTCATACTGCGGAGTACTGTTTACTGTTTCTCCGCTATACAAAATCCTGGCGCATCGGATCCGTTGTCTCATATATCCCTTTATTTCCTTCGTTGTGCTGATTTCATTGATATACCCCATCCTGACCTAATCATATCAAATTATGCCATTTGGACAGTACAAGTGCTCTCACTTTTTCTTTCAGTTACACTTGTTATTCTTTACATATTTCTATTTTTCATTTGTTTAAATCCCCATACCTCTCTTTGTATAGTATATTCTTAGGCTCTCGATTGCCTTTCATTTTCATATCTCTATTTATTTAATCTACGCTGCCCATATCATATTTGGATTTTGATGCCTGTACGAATGTGTGTATATTTCCTAAGTATGTATGGGTTATGGACAGGATGCTGGTATGCATGCCACTCTAGAAATATCATATCATCATTTCATTAATATTTTCTCTTCTTTCAAGGATGGTGTACTAGCTTACCTGCCACCCCCCTGCGAAAGCTAAACATCGGCAAAACTAAGCCCTGCCCGTGTTCCACGAAGTTTGATTTAAATCTACTGATATATACAACCTTCCCCCTTTCCTCAACCTTAAAATATCTTCTCCTCTACCCATGACTACATCAATGTATTGATTTTTGAGGCTAAAAATCAAAATACCACCGGATCTACAAAATATGATACGAGAGAAGTTCGTTTGACAATCGATCCAGGGCGATCCCGGGTGGCAGGTGATCGCCCAGGATCATCATTAGACTAAACATATTCTAGAAGATCTCTTGTATTTCCCGCAGTTCTGTGAATTATCTATGTGGTTGGATGCTATCACGTGGCAACCGCCATTAACCTCCAGAAGCGAAATTTCATCCCCACTCCCTCCCACATTTCCGAGTGCCATTTTCGCTATAGGCGGGACTGTCTAATCGCTTTGCTCTCCCTCCGCTTCCTCTACGTAACAATCTATTCTTTTCAGAATTTAAGGTCCTTTCGTCTAACGTGTTTCGTGAACACGACCTACCGCGTGCATTGGCTCCCACATGCTACGAGCAGCAGCTCACAATGGCACTTCCAAGCGACTTCTATTCTAGCCCGGACGGCTTTTTTGCTTCTTTGCCTCCTGGGCTCCCACGGCCATCAGACTTTCCTAGCCCGGAGAAGGCTAGAAGGCAGGCCAGGGAATTTTCCACGAGCATCTTGGCCTCATGGAGCACTTTAAGAAAAGTCTTAGATAGACACGAAGCGGTATTGCGGAAGCGTTGGCACAAGAAGACAAAGGAACAACGGAAAAAGATCCTTGTTTCTGCTTTGCCAGATATTCCCTTAACCCACCGGCCTGACTACAATGCGTTACAGAAAGGTCGAGGAATTCAAGCTAGGAATGCTTACCTGTGGCCGTATATCAACATAGAAGATCTTGTTGAGTCGAAAACACTACTGCTATTCCTGAATGCCAGAGGACGTAACCCGCCGTCTATGTTTGCCCATGCTGATATCGATGCTATCCACCTCGGTTTGGTCAGCGGTACGATCTGTCCGGCATTTCTGAACGAGTATACAATGTTCTTGGAGGGAGAAACAGTCAATACCTACGGGAGAATGGTTTCATGGAACGATGACGACGAGGCGTTTGATATTATGTATTCCGGAATAGGTGTCCAGCCTGGAGAGGGACTACTGATTTTAGAAATCCAAAAGGGAACTCTGGAGTTCCTACTCAACTGCTGCCGCGGAATTCTCCATGACATGGATTCTGTAGCATTGACCGATCCCGATATCCCCATTCAACCGGAGCCGCCAGTGATCGCGAGAGACCCAACCGAATGGCCTACTATGGCTTCAATGGCTGCAGAGGCTCCGTACCGCGTTCCAGCAAACATTGATTTCGAACGACTCCTGGCAGTGTTTGCAGCAAGACGTTCCGCTGCTGTAGACCATATTTGGGCCCTTCGAGAAGACCCTGGGTATTTCCATGACGCTCTGGGAGACTGTTATGAACATCGGCAGGAGCCGATGCTGGATGCGAATAAGAAGCCCCACCCTATACTGGGAACGCATATGTTTTGGGCTCGCGTCTACGGATCAGTAATCAACTCTGCCTACGAAGACCTCATCGGGTTTGACTCGCTTTACCACCAAGTTGAGAGATTAATTGCTTTACGAGAAAAATACTCCTCCAAAATTTCACCAAAGGCAGCATTACCCCGCGAATATATGAAGGCACTTTTAGTTTTTCGAGAAAGCCTGGATATATTAAGCAAGGGCTCGATCGCAGACTTGAAAATGGCTGTCCCCGCGTCTCCACCTATTCGTTCCCTGTTTATTCGAGAACAGCATGCCCCAGGTTCCACGATCATTCCGTTAAGCTCGAAGAACGGCGTTGTTGCTGATTATTTCTTATGGCTATTTCAAACACTCTGGGATGAGAATAAGTTGTTTCTTTGTCGCTTACCTGATCTTACAGACGAAATCGAAAGACTTGTCAATAGCGACCCAAAGGAGAAGGCGAAATTTTCATCCGCTGTGACCGATATGTTTTCAGATCTCGGACTTCTCGCTGGTGCTCTCCGTGAAGTGAACACGTATTTCCCGTGGGCGGCTGGAATGGAACAACAAAAGGCCAATTTGTATCCTGGGGGTGAAATCTTTGAAGAAGCAAAAGATATGCTTTCTCTGGTTATTAACGTGTCAAAATACTTTAGAGATAAGGAGCTCGTAAATCTAAAGTTGGAAACGCCGTTTGATGGGAAATTCACTTATCCATCAGACAAGCGCAGGACACAACAGCATGTAGAGACGATGCGGAAGGCGGAGCAGAATCTAAACTCCTTCTGGGAAACCATTGATCAATATTATCGACGGAATACCGGTAAAACTTTGCTGGAAACTTTCCGCCATCTTCTTCCCGATGATCGTCAATTGCAACGAACGCCAGAATGGGTTCCACCAGCACCTGCCCCTAACCCTTCGAACGACATCTACCAACCTTTCTCACAACTGAGTGTTCAAGATGAGATCCAAACACCAGCAAGATTAACAGCGGATGAAAATAGCAAAATCAAAACAAGAGGCACTCCCCACCCTCAACCCGACACTGAATCAACCGTACCCCATCATGGCGCTCCGCGACACATCCCAGACATCCAGCCGACATTACGCATCAGCAAACGAGCATTTAAAGTATTTTCAACACTCTTCCACACCCCTTCCGAAGCAGATCAACCTGGGGAGATACCATGGTCTGATTTCCTACACGCCATGGTCTCGGCTGGTTTCGGACCAGTGAAACTCTACGGCTCCGTGTGGCAGTTTACACCCACAAAATTGGACGTTTCGCGGAGTATCCAATTTCACGAACCACATCCGCGGAACAAGATCCCTTTCAAGGTCGCCAGGCGGTTTGGCCGTCGGTTGAATCGTGCGTATGGGTGGCATGCAGGCGTGTTTGCACTGGCGGAATAGAAGATATTAAAAGGAGATGCATGTATCCAATTGAGAACATCAACTGAAACGAATCTATGTTTGAGAGCCAGTCGTCAAAACATGTTTCTTTTTCAACAATGTATATTATATATTGCGAAAACAGTATCGATATGGCTATATATATTAAAACAATATACAGGAGATTTGAATATTATCCTGCTTTGCAATATTCTTTAGTCATTATTGCTGTTTGTTTACCCTGGTGTCAAAAAAATGGCCCCGCAAGAAATAAAGTCTCGCTAAGTCTAATCCATGGATCCTTTAACTAACTAGCTGAGTAATTGGCCGAACTGACAAGGGTTTCCCCAGTCCTATGAGTACGCTGTATGAGGGTCTAGCTAACTAATACGGACTCACTGCTGCACAGAGCTGACTCAACGATGAGAGGCTGTGCCTTATGGAGGGTTGTACCTTGCAGACAAACTGCCCCTCCTTTGCTTGGGGGGGGAAGTTTGACATATATAAGCAATATAGCTACGCTCACTCATATTTTTTTTTTCTTTTTTCAACTGCTCGCTCCATGAATATACAGACATACATCATGGCAACCACCACATCACCAGAAGCTTTCCATGCCATTTCGACAGTGGCTGTGAAGCCCGAACATGCGGCTGAGGTGAGTGAACTGGGCGGTTTCTTTCTTCCCAGGGTTTGGAAAAAAAAAATTGCAGAGATAAACGCTTCCACAAAAGAATTTTCATCTTTCTGTGGAGGGGAAATCAGATCACAATAACCGGTTTCAAACTCTGACATATGCATTACCTCAACATACAGCTCACCAAACATTGGGATGAACTTTGTCAAGTCGTTCGAAGTAAAGATCCCGACTGCATCACGTATATGTGGTTCAAGATTGAAGGCAAAGACGAATATGTTTGGATAGAAAAGTATAAATATTGCCTTTTATATCCCTCGGAACTATGTAAGCACATTGCTGACATGTTTTTGTTTTTATTTTATACTTAGGTTCCGAACGAGGGCTGCATATAACGCACATGTCTCATCATCCCACGTCACTGAGTCTTTTGGAAAGTGGATGCATTTATTGGATGGCGAATTCGCCTTCCAGAGGTCTGAGAATGGGACTGTTGGAGGGTGGCAGGAGTCTGCATGATATTCCCATCCATACATACCCATTTATATCTACCTCCTGTCTCCGCTGTCTTTGTTGTTTTTTCTCTTCAGCTATCGGGCAGGATATTGCTTTATGTTGTCTATCCGTTTCACCTCATTTTTTGAGCTTAAGATTTAATGATGGCTACTGTTCGTGAATATATACATTTATTCTCATTTACCTTATGTATTCTTCTACTTCCTTTTCCTATGACTTCAAGAGGCCGCTCTAGAAATAAATATAAAAAAAAGGGAGAGAAGAGAAAAAAGACGGAAAGAAAGAAACAATATCAATCGATTTGAGATAGCTCCAATCTACTCTTTTGCCGGTTGCACATCTCTTTGCAGATCTGTTTAACTAAAACAAGTAGCTAACATACGTAGTACAGGCTGTGTTGCATTTTTAGCGTCTTGGGAGACTCTGTAGTTAGCTATATTTAACCACCAATAACATCGATAAGCAAATTTACAAAAATAATTCAAAAAAGGTACCCAAGATCTTGGCATTCCAGGGGCTGAACTCAAGAATTTGTTCCCGACTTCAAAAACACTTCAGCCAATTTGACAGAGATCCCTTCAGCAATATTGTCGTGTTTAATATTATGCTGAGAACACGCCGTCTTTTGAAGAAGGAAATTACATACTCTCTTGCCAAGGAGCGAGAGGTTAATGTCCTTCACCAACTGGGCTACTATGACCAACAAACGCGCTTCTTCTCGCATCTTAACGAAAACCGGTCCTGGATGAAAGCTGTGATTACCCATCATCTAGGCCTACGCTCAACTGATGCATGCCATGTGGCAAATATGGAGGATTGGCTCTGTGGTAGTTTCAACGTGTGTGTTCCAGTCACTATAGATAACTGGAACGGTATAAGACATCAATCAGGACAGCGAGTCCTCCTTCGATTTCCACTTCCATACCGTGTTGGTGACGCCTTTCAGCCTGGAAACAGTGATGAAAAAATCCGATGCGAAGCCGGTGCCTATGCATGGCTTGAAAAGAACTGCCCAGACGTACCAATTCCTCGATTATATGGTTTTGCCATGTCAACAGGTGAAACTGTACGGAACCCCCAGATCTTTTGTCTGCCTCTTTCTTTCTTTATGCTTGGTGATATGGAACTAAATTCACCTGTCTAGTTCACGCGAATTGAAAATCTTTCATTTCTAAGTCGATGCCTACAATATCTCCGCCGCCAACTGTTAGCATGTTTTGGCCTCCCAGTCCCATCACCCTATTGCCGCCATACGGGTAGATTTCAAGCTGCTCAAAATGGAGTGATGGGTGCCGGGTATATGTTAATCGAGTTTATTGACGAAACACGAGGAACAATGCTCTCCAACACTTGGGTGGAAAAAAGACATGATGTTAACCTGCGCACCAATCTTTTCCAAGATCTTTCCAGAATCTTGCTTAGCATTAGTCGGATACCCTTACCTCAGATTGGCTCTTTCACCATTGATAATAACGGATTCTTGCGTTTAAACAATCGCCCGCTTTCCATTGAAATTCAGCAGTTGGAAAATGAGGAAATCCCAACATATATGCCTTGTGGCTATACATACTCCACCGTTGAGTCCTATGTGATGAATTTGCTTGGAATTCATGACAGTCGTTTGCGAAACCAACCCAATGCAGTGAACAATCTCCCAGATTGCGTCTCTCAAATGTCAGCACTGGCAGCAATGCGGACAATATTCCCCATATTCTTTCAGCAAAAATTACGCCGTGGGCCTTTTGTTTTTACTTTAACAGATCTACATCAAAGCAATATCTTTGTCGATGATAATTGGCGTATCACATGCCTAGTGGATCTTGAATGGGCATGTTCTCGGCCAATTGAAATGGTTGAACCCCCCTACTGGCTGACAAACAAGGGCGTGGATGAGATTGACGCACAAGAATATGATAAGCTTCGAACGGAATTAATGACCATCCTGACCGCAGAGGAGACGAAGCAACGATCGAGCTCAAGGGGTGTCTCAGGAAACGTTGGGGAAACAACGCCACGGTTGTCGGATGCCATGGAACTGGCATGGACTACGGGAACGTTCTGGTATTCCTTGGCACTCTCTAGTCCTACAGGCCTCTTCAGGATATTCTATGAACATATCATTCCCCTGCTATCCAAGCATTATTCCGAAGATATTGGTGAAATAATGCCCTTTTACTGGGATAGAGATGTGGGGAAGTTCGTCGCGGACAAACTCTCTGATAAGAAGAAGTATGATCATGAGCTCCGGCTGGCTTTTGAGGAGATGTGACCTAACAGTGACGGAAGTACCCAGTAGAATAATAACCGAGTCAATGACAGTTTACTTCTAGTTCCAAGAATAACCCGGCCGAAACATTGGTACTGCAAAAAAGTGTTTTTGTCCTTTCTATTTCGTGAGCGATCCTCCTATTTTGGGGTGGAAGTTCATTTTATGCTACCACTCACCAGCCCTGTGTTGCGTGCTACCTTTCCCCCCTCCACTGCCGAAATGTCTTTCAACTGCTTCACCCACAGCCCGGAAACCCATCTGCACCTAGTTTTCATCTCTCTTCCGCTGGTCCGCTCTGCCCGAGGAACTGAACGGTTGAAGAGTCATCACATCGGCCTTCACCCCTACAGGAAGTCTTCAATTGGTTGCAGCCTCATCAGAGGATCGTCGAGTGGTTTTGTCGAAATCTCTTTTAACGGATTCGCTTTTTCTGCCTCAGATCTAAAAGAAATTTCTTAGAACATGATAACCCTGCCGTATTGATGATCTTGGGATTGACTGGCCTTTTGCGACTAGAGATGATACCATACCGGATCAGCTTAGAAACTAATAGTTCCACTTGGGGTATCTAATCCCTCTGAGGAGCCTGCCGGATATATGCACACTGATCATCCACTATACAGTATTGGGGTTTTCTATGGCATATATATCAAGTCTGATTGCACTGCCGGGGTAGACAGAAAGCAGTCCGGACCTACATGCAACCAGAAGCGGGGGTTATCTTTCTTTCTTGCATTTGCAACCCTAGGAATTGCAATATTTGATTTCCTGCGCCTTGCTAATATATGCGGCACTGCTTTATTGGATCTAGTCCATTGGATCTGGGATCTAACACTGCCATCCATGTGGTGATGAACTAACTATTCCGGGCCGTCCCGTTCGCCAATCCAATCCTGCTAGTTTTAGTAAATTTCCATTTGAACATGCAAAAAGTCGCTGCAGGCAACCGCAGTTTTGAGGATGCTGTGGTATGTCCAAGAGAGAAGGCTCACTGAAGATATAATATATGAGGTTGTGGAAGCATTAAACACTTGACATAGTGCTGGTGTCTCTATCCCCAAGCGCGCGTCTATCCATTTAGCAGTTAGCCATCAAGGCACTAAGTTCACGCCACCTTTGATTAAATCAAGGGAACAACCGTCTCATTCCTATAAAATAGTCAAGTCTACTCCGTACATTGTTATGTAGCTGTTAAACCTTCCTAACAAAGATATGATATACGAACGTCTTCCTGCTTGTATAAGTTAGGTAGGTAACTAAAAGGTCAAAGCTAAAGAGTGGGCGTCATAATCAAGGAATTAACAATGGGTCAATAAAAATAACCCAGGCGGTGAAAGAAATATATAAAAAATTTCATTTTACCTCCCAATGTAATTCCCTAAATCTGAGGCTATGTAGGTACTGTGGCCGCCCCCGCTCTTTTCTTCCCAGGTCCCACCAACCCTATATGAACCAGTCCGAATATATATCTATATATTTTTTCTAAGTCTTCCAGGCAGTAGTAAGTAAAATAATGTAGCAAGGAAGAAAGAAAGAAAGAAAGTAGGAGACTGCGTTAGATCACTTTTTTGTTTCGGATTTTTTCTAGCCTGCCCTCCGTAAGGGAGAGAAAATTTGTGTTTCCTTTTTGCTTTTTTTATTTATAGAGAGCTGTTTCAAGAGGGACAATAAAAAGAAAAAAAGAAAAAGAGTTGTGTGAAATATGAAATATGAAATATCAAACAGGCGCCCGGGAGATAATAAAGTAAACAGTTTTAAACGGGAATACGGCAGAACATCATAGGAAAAGGAAGAGGAAAAAATAGATTTGCGGGATGTGGAATACATGTTGGGAATCATGGGTGGATTTGTGAGCGGGGTTGGAAAATATTGGAGTACAGTTTGCCGTTTACATGTAGGTGATGAGGTATGTTGGTTAGTTGTCGATGTATGTGAAGGGGGGGTGGGATGGGATGAGGCAAACGAAAAAGGAAAAGAGATAGAAACACAAGTAACATTAAATCGTTAATTCATGATGTGTATTGCATCCGCCTAGCATGAAAATGACTTTTGCCGTCTATTTGGAAAATAGTTTGTCGAGGGCGCGAGTATGAGTGTGTGTGTGAGAGAGATAGAGAGATAGGTAAGGTCAGGGTATAGCGGTTTGTGAAGTCTTAAAGGGCGGTAACGTAAAAAGAGGATATCATGCGTGACATGAAATGCCAATGTTAAAAAATAAAAATAAAAAAAGCAAAGCAAATCCCAACCACCCAGTCTACAGAAAGTATGAGAAACAAATGGGAAGAAAGTGTGTCCAATCTTATTCATCGACGGCAGCGACGCTGGATTTCTTCAGCGCCCTCTGATGCTCTCTATTCATGCCGAATCTGACGGCATCAAGCACGTTATTAACCGTCTTATTAGGCGGGAATCGCGGCGTCGTTCCATCCTCATACACGCCAGTCTTAACCAGGATGGAATACCAATCGTTCTCACATTTATCCGAGGCGTTGTACTCGTTGGTGCCGCGAATGTCGGATTCCGGCGTATCCCCAACGAAGTACACGGTATCTGGTGCAGAGTCGATGCCATGTGTCTCCTTGCGCCATTGTCGAAGCAGCCGAGTGGCGAACTGGAAAGTTCCTAGCTGTGGTTTGCCAAAGGCGATGGTCCTGAGTTCCCTGCCGGTGACTGCTTTGAAGAGGGCTTCGACGGATGCTCGTAGGGCTCCCATGCCGATTCTAGTATGTTCGTGGGATGTCGACCAGACGATGTCATTGTGGGAGAAGTAGACGGGGGGTCCCTCGTCGAAGGTTTCGGATCGTGTGCCGATTCGGCCGCCCTTGGACATGGACAGGTCGAGAATGATCTGTTGATCGCCAGCCCAGTCTCTGCTGTCGGCAAAGACGAAGATGGCTTCTATAACAACATTTTCAAAGTCGCGGGCGCGCGAGTTTTCGAATTCCTCTTCGGTTAGTTGTCGGAATGGGGTGGTGTGTTGGTTGTACTTGATGATGTCACCGGGTGTCACGACATCCTTGAAGCCGTACCCTTCAGCCACGATTCGGCATTTCTCGCCCTCTCCGCCCACGACGAGCACGGTGTTGTATTTTTCAGCCATCTCTCGCATGGGGGTGTGTCCGCAAATGAATTGGCCAGGCGAAACTTCCAGTTCCAGCTGTCTGCTTAGATCGATACATCTCTCTTCTTCCGTCTTTCCTCCACCGTTTGTGACGAAAATATAGGGCCTGGATTGTAGAAGAGAACATTGTTAGCTATAAAACGAAAAATTTAAAACTCAGAAAAAACCAAGAGTTTCAACTATCTAAATCAATTCGGGTAAAAAAATAAAAACTTACACTTTCTCTTTAAATTCATTCTCCCCATTCAACACCCTCATAGCCTCAATAGCATCAGGAATAGCCCTGCCACCACGAATAAGGACACCATCGATATCGAACGCAAAGGCATATCTACTAGCAGTAACATGGCCATCATCCGACGACGGCGTGGACCCGCGAGGAGTGATTTCAGGCGACGAGACGTCTTCATCGAGATGTGACTTCGCAACGGACATTGCCCGTGCGGATTCGTACGCACTGCTGTGAGCCATGAGGTGTTGAGGGGGGATAACGACACTGGGGCCGCCATATAGATCTGCTCGAGTGGCCTCGATACTGGAGATACGGCGCACTCGGCGTCCGGAGGACATGTAGTTGTCGGTAGCCGCCATAGTGAACCAAACAGAAGGAACAGGTCGGGGTGGGTGTGTGGTATTGCGGAGGAAAGAGGTGGAAAACGCGCTGCGTTTTTGATTGATATAGAGTCGGGAGAGCGGGATGGGTATATAAAGTGGGAATAACAGGAGATTTAAAAGCGGTAACTTTTGATGTAAGAGGGGGATCACTGATCTCCACTGAAGCAAATCGATCGTATATGTATGTATGTCTATTATTAAGAATGTATGTAGGATAAGATTTCCCTTTCTCTCTCTCTCTCTCTCTCTCTCTTTATATATATTTCTTTTTTTTATGGGTCTAGTGGCGCAAGGGATAAACGGAGGGATCTGGGGAAATGAGAGGAAGAAACTGGAGAAACGGGAAGAAAGAAAGGAAGGTTGGAAAAGGTAGATATATAATAATACGCTTCCAATGCAAGAAACATGGATGACACCCCCCCCTCCTCTCCGGGCTCCCTCCGCAGTAGCCTGGTAGTTTGTCGAATCACCATACACTCCGCTCAGCAGTGGAACCCGCCGCCCATGGATCCACCACTAACGCGCACCAACAGCATATTATTATTTCATTATTATTCATTATTCTCGCGCGGACTATACCTAGGTAGTACTTTGCGCCATCGAAGTTAATCCGTGTCTGAGTTTCGAGTCAGTCAATGTATCCCCGTTGTTGTGTTTCGAAACGACGCTGGAGAGAGCCTTGGAGACGGGGATGTGGTGTCTTGCTCCACTGATATGGAGCAGCGGAGAGCGCTGATTCGATACCAGGAGTTAACTGACTCTATTCGTATCCACACCTAGAGAATGAGGGAAAGGCTAGCTGCAGTTTGCAGCAGCAGCAGCAGCAGCAGCAGCAGCAGCAAAGTGGTTGTTGTTGGTTTGATCTGGTCAGTCAGTCATGGGGGGGCTGAGGCGAATTGTTTGCCCAGCGGGATGAATGAGTGATTAAGGAACACAGAGAAGAAACAGGACAGGCGGCAAATATTTCTCTGTAGTTTGAAGTTAGACGGAATACATCATTAGTGATACCCAACATACCAGTAACCACACAGTCCAAGCAAATGTTGATATCCATGGATGTTGATGTGGTTGATTGCTGTAGAGTTTTTGAGCCGCAGCAGCAGGGAGCCAGAGATTTGGCTTGGCGTGGAAGTTGTGGCGGTGGTGCGTGGATATTATATTATGCCAGGAGAGAGGCTTAGTCATACCTTACGGCTACAGAGAGCAACATCATCAATCTTTGAAAAAGATGTAGGACATATAACTGTACAGAGTACGTTCTGTACAAGTTTACGCCCCAAAATATGTTCCAGCGTGTCTGTACACAATACATCCGGATCGCAGAGCTCCGAAATATATATACACCAGCCACTACCAAGGAGATATAATGTATGATCCTTGTGGCGTTTCATATGCAAAGTAACTTCCAGCAGCAGGGCCGTGGCTAATGATATCCATTTCCTGGGGGCCAAGGCAGGGGGCAAACACACAAGAACCTGCTTTTAACTCTTTTATTAGATTACAGTTCCTTTTCGGGCCACAAAAAAAGGCAAGCGGGCTCAGAATAATCAACATCCCCTCTGTCGGATCGGGTTGGTTGGTTGTAAAAAGGAATGGCATATTTTATATCCCATCCCGCCACTATTCGGTATTTGACTACGACAGTTACTTGGAAAGTTGATATGGAGGGGATTAATAAGTCTCAGTAGCGATAAACAGCGAATAAGAGAGTACAACAAGACAAGACAAGGCAGCCGCATGCATGAAGAGAAATTGATCGGGATCATCAAATGGAGGGTTTGCATGTACGATGTACTGTACAATGTAATGTACATGTACATGTACAAGACATTCTAAGAGCTACGGAGGCTCATAGTAGGAGCTATCATACTGTCAATGTCAGATGCATAGACTGGTTTGCATGTTACCTAGGTAGCTTGCAGTAGCTTCAACAAATAAATGGAGCTTCGTTCCCTGCCACATGGTTGCCCAATGCCCAGTAGGAGACCAGTCGCAACCGAAAATGGCATGGTTAGGGACGGAGGGCTGCAGGTAGTAACTAATGCTACTACCCAGATTGAAGTATCGGTTTGTTTCCCCTCTGCTCCTAGTACATGGATATGGGAGAGATAGGTATGCATTCATCTCGATGAATACAAGATAATAGCTTCTTTGATACTATATAATTCCCGAAGGTGGTTTAATATTAGTGCTGATATAAATTTCCATAGCTACCTAGGTCCTTGGAATTTGATAAATATATTGTATGAGCGGACACATATCGGATCCCATTCTCAGGAACCCCTCGAATGAAAATGCTAAAGCTGCCCCGCCCGCTTCCCCCTTTTTTTTTCCTTTCGAATATTTAACTTTTAGTTTCATTATCCTCCATTGGTCAGAAGGTCGCTTCCACAGCCCATTGATTAAATTAAGCTGGCCGCGGAGACTGATGAGAAACAGTAAGAAGTAAGAATAATAATAATAATAATAATATATAGGATAGAATTGGGTTGTGGTTGGTCCATCTCTTAAATCAAGTACTGGGTATGATGTCATCGCCAAGAAACAGGGTGAGACCGCGGAACTCGTCTTGGCAATTGCACTATACTGTATACGGGTTAGTGTGGGATAAATGCCAAGGGTTGTATGGGCGCCAAGACTATTTCCCCTGTACATGTTCCTTGGCAAGACCTTGACAAATGCAATCCACAGTGACGTCAATGTGGGTGAGCTTGCATTATTTTACATTCTTACTACATAATACAGTAAGAGGAGGGGTATCTAATAGAGGTGTCGCGGTGAGCTGCGGAGTGGGACAGTGGGACAATGGACAATGGAATGTGTGTATGGTAAGTAAGGTAGATGACAGAATTACCTGATTGGGCTGTTCCGGCGGACGGGAGTGGGCGAATATCTCGTCTCAAGTTATGTTAATTGGTTAGATGAGGGGCAGGAAATATTTAGAAAAACTTGAGAAAGTTTACCCCTCTATCCGTGATGAGAATATCAGACAATATCATTCAGCTATGACGGAGTGCTTGCATTATTCCCCTTCGTATCATTGTCACTCGATTAAGTCCGACTATTATTCATTCTCCCGTTGCATGTTATGTGAAACCCCTGCCAAAGCCAAGGGTTGAAAAAGTTACCCTGCTCCACACAAATAAGTTGAACGGAATTGAAACAAAACATTGAATAGATATATGGAAAAGAAAAGAAAAAAAAAGAAAACGAAAAGAAAACGAAAAGGTATCTTGCTTGATCTTCTCTCTTTTTGTTGTATTATATATGCAGCCATGAGCTCATATTAATCAACCCAAATTTTCAACTTCACTACAATATTTAGAGACATACTAAATATATACGGGAAATAATATTATCCTCAGCCCCTTTCGCTGTCACATCTTATTAGATCCCCCCCTATCTAACCCCTCTACCCTATGTACATGTACAGTACATGCTTTTCGTTGCATGTGCCACAAGAGGAAGCAGACCATGTTCCGCCATTGATATCATCGTGCTCCACAGCTTCTTTGATAACCTGCGGGCTATTTAATTTAGCTGGAATTCCTCAAATACATGCATACATGCGTTTAATTCCCGTCCTATATAACCATTGTGTATTGTATTTTTCTTTTGTTCTGTTCAAAACATT
Source organism: [Emmonsia] crescens (assembly GCA_002572855.1). NCBI lineage: Eukaryota > Fungi > Ascomycota > Eurotiomycetes > Onygenales > Ajellomycetaceae > Emergomyces > [Emmonsia] crescens. The sequence continues at coordinate 144,217 of PDND01000027.1, forward strand.
TTCTGAGCTGAGCTGGCAAAAATTGTTCCTCGTTGTTGTTTAAATCCCCTTGAAAGAGAGAAGGGGAGGAAGAAAAAAAACGAAGAATGCCCAGAATAAGAAACAAAAAACAAAAAACATCTCTCACTGGTTCGGGCCCCTGACCTTGGCATATGTAGCAGTGATAGCATTGAACATCCCCAAGAACTGTGGGTGCAATTTGCCAATACCCGAACACGGATGCTCGATCCTTAACTCGGGGCCACCGGCCTCGGCGACTTGTTGGTCCTTGTTTAACAGAAATCCTATATCCAACGCTTTGCCCAATAATAATGATAATAAGCACTCCTCCTCCCCCCTCCCCCACTACTACGGCTAGGGTTTTGCTAAGAAACAATCTGGCTTAGCCTTAGCTGCTTAGCCCTGTGGATCATTCACGGACTTTTTTATTTTTTATTTTTTATTTCCTTTTGCTTTATGTTCTCGTTACATGCAGGAGGAGGAGCCAGCTGCTAATAATTGCAAGCAATTGATTTAATTTTCGTCTCTTTTTTTTTTTTTTTTTTTTTTTTTTTTTTGATATAAATTATAAACAAAAAATTTTTTTTTTTTTTTTTTGATATATATAAATGTTTTTTTACCCCCTTCTCACTCTGCGTTCTTAAATCGTTAATTAATTGGTTGTAACATCATATCAACAGTATCTTTAACAAAGCATGCTATATACTTCTAGGAATACCTCTCAACTATGCAAACGTAATTTAATGTACAGGTACAAGTACATAGATTACCTACCTAGGTAGATATGCAGACAGAAGTTACTCTTAAGATACGGGTAACTATTTGAAAGGAAAAATATCGGGTAGAACAGGATAGAATAGGAAACTCTCGTATTATCACCGTATATGCATTTAAATTTATTACTATTACTAGTATTATCTATGAGTTATATTGGATAATTAGTTCAAGCAAGGAAAGATAGATGAGTTTGGGTAAGGGTGTTCTGAAGAAAATGAACGGTGCAACATAGAGAGATATTCACGCATTGCCCACATCTGTCGAGGAGAAGAATAAGAAGAGCTAGGAAGAAAAATGTACAATGTACATGTATATATACATTGAGTGTCAGAGACCCGTATGCGTGGATATCTATGTATCTATGTAGGTAATGTCTATCCTTTGGGAACCATTAACAGGGAAAATGCGAGGGGGATACAAGTAAGAGGAAAAAGAAAAAAAAAAGAAAAGGAAAGGGTAAAGGATAGCGCCGCCTCGATGCATTTCCGTCACATCAAGGACTCGGAAGGCAGAATCACGCCAACAACAAGACAAGAAAAAGAAAAAAAGTCTATGCGCGCAAACAACGGGAGATCCATATGGGCAGATAACAGAAGCAGAGAACAGCGATGATGATGATGATGACGTCAACATGCAGATAACCACCGAGAACATCCATAGGCACTTTCAGTTCACACCTTTGTGCGTATCTTGACAAAATCCAGCAGGTTGATTGCAGTTATGTTTTCTCTCCAAGGAAAAAAGTGCGGGGTTGACGGTGAAAAGAATTAGAGTCAGCAGCAGAGAGCTGATCCCCTCGCGGAGAGATCCAGCATATGATTTTCAGATCTGAAATACGTTCGCAAATATCTCTAAAGTAATCATGTTGGTGTGCACTGAGTGCGGTGGAAAATGTGTAATTCATACGGCAGAGGATGGCGGGCGCCGCTGGAGAAATTATGTCCCATATGGCTGGTCTGACATGATAGGTAAGGATACCTTGGGCCGGATGCTAAAAAGAATAATAGTGTAACCCGGGCGGTCCTTCGCATGGTGGCGTCTACGATGCGGTACCCCGACCTGTCCTTAATTAATTTCCTCTCCACTCCGCCCCACTCGTCCCATGTTCCTTACCCCCGGGCCGCCTCTTCCTCTTCCTCTCCCCGTTTGAGAAACGAGAAAATGATAATGTCGACGGCGAAAAAAAATTAGGGTGCGGCGTCAAGCACAAAACTCGGTTTCCAGCCAGTGCCTCACCACAATCTTTCCTTCGTCGAAATTCTTCCTCGGCATTCGAACGATGATAGCCGCATGGCTGTGCCACGCCTTGTGGATATGAACCGGGTATTTTCGGAACCCAATAGAATTAAGGCTGTCGATTATCGCGAATTGTGACGGGGTTAGTGCCAAAGTGGGGATCTCGGGAACACCGTTTTCAGATGGAGAAGGAGGAGGAGGGGTAGAGGAAGCAGAAGTTGTCAGAGTGGAAGTCGATCGCTCAGGGATATGGCCGTCGCCAGCCTCTTTCAAGGTCTTCCGCGATGAAACGTTATTGAGCGACTGTTCCATTCCCGGTATCGATGACCGGGGTGGTCTCCTTGGGGAAGACGTGCCCTCAACCCTGTCATCATTATCACCCAAGAGGTATTCCGGTTTCTGGGCGGCATTTACGGTCTCATACATATCTTCAACGGCATTCCGCATCTCTTCCACGATCAGCGGAACTTTGTACGAACCGAAAAGCACGCCGGATTTCCCCTCTTCATGGCTTCGGATGCGCCTTTTACTGCGAACAGTTTGGATAGCAGCGTTTATGAGGTAAAGGATTGATGCAATTGGCACGAATGTAAATAAAAACACGTAGAGTGGCAGTGCAGTGAGAAGGGACATAGCCCGCCTAATCACCCATCTACGGAACGGCGCCGACTCATTCTGAATTTTCACGGTGATATACTGATCTGGGTTCACAATAACAGGCGAATAACCCCGTAAGTAGTTTATGTTGTATTTATCCAGTTCCATAAAGGGGTCCGTTTTCGATATTCCCGTCGTGTAAAAGACAGCCGCTTTATCATTGACGATATTCGCGTAAAGACTTCGATGTTTGAACTTTGCCAGACCCAGCATAAATATACTGCCTGGCGTCGCGAGAACACTGAGCAGCGGTTTGCCAGTGTCCCGGAACGAATCGATCATGAAGAGTTGCCGGCCAGACGCTGAGATCGTTCTCGCCCCAAGAACGTTCCAAAAATGGCTCTTCCTTGCTGGACTTCTTACTCCTACATGGGGAGTTACAAAGGTTGTGAAATTGACAGGTTGGATTTTATCGAAGTATCCCTTGGCATATAGAAGCCCGATCGCATATCGAGCCACCAGACCTCCCAGGGAGTAGCCAACTATGCTCAGTTTCCGGATATCATAGCCTTGGTCATATAAAGTTTCCAATGCCTCTTCAATCTCGTGGGCTACACGCTCCCCGCCCCGCTCAATGCCATCGTAAGTGAGCGTCCCGGCATTCCGCTTCACGGCCAGGATGTATAATGTATCCCCATGTTTCTCCCGTATGGCACCCGCGATATAGTCAAAATGAGATGGATTACCATGTAACCTAGACAACCACCGGTTAGCTCATCCATTCCAAGTATTTTTTATTAGTATCAGCAGAAGAGAAAGCAGTAACAAACAGCGGCCGCTCACCCGTGAACAAGGACACAAAGATGATCTGTATTCTTCTTACTTGCTGGAGGATGCGCTCGAACTTCTTCTTCTTCTTCTTCCATGGTGCTAGGAATCAACTAACTGCCAGAATGTGAAGAGTAAAAGCAAAGAGGAAGAAAAATTGATATCACCGTCGTCGTCGTCGATTGCTCAAGTTTCCAAGAATATTTGCCTTCCTTATCGGCGTACCGCGGATGTTCCGAGGTTCTATTTGTTTCTAGGCGCGCCCGCGCTTATTTATTTGGGCATGTGACTGACAGCTCAACCAACCCTAGGTAACGATTGAACACCTTCAGGCACCACGAACACAGTCCCAGGTCCGCGTCACTTACGGCTCAGTTTCCTACCGGCCAATGAACGAGCCTGCAGGTACAGGCAGTTGATTTGTACGGGTGTTGACAGGCCTTGCGACTCCACGAGGTCCGTTATCAGTCAACACGCAGCGTGATTAAGAACTTTTGAACGAACGTAAAGGACGAGATAAAAAACGAGATCTTTATGCCTTTTATACTTACAGTCCCTTACGAGTTTCCCACAGGAAAAGAGCTATTATCTCGTCCACTATTTTCGAAAGAAAGGCGCTAGCCATCTCAGTTTCATCGCGCCTCATTACGGAGACGTGGCGGCATCGATTGGAGCTTCCACCTCAGGTTCAATATCTGTCACATCGCTGCCAGTGTATCGTTTAACTCGCAAACACGTCAAGGCTAGGTAGCCGCAGCTCTAGCATCTTGTCCAGATATATAGAATTCCTAAGTAGGCTGAAATAGGCTGAGTTGCTGGATCCGCCAAGAACAGGTACCAACCGGGCCCCTGCGCCTTTGTTTCATGTTGCTTATCAGCCTCGAAACAGCTGTCAAGGACGAATGCATAATCTTCTACTCTAGATTCCTGCAAGGTCTCCATTGATCCCTTTGGTTGATTTCAGCTGTTGCTCAAACGACATCACAATCGGCTGCTAAGCACAGAAGCCATGAGGGTGAGACAGCGTCTCTGACTTCAGAATAGTGATATTTTACCCATCTTGTGAAGGTGGAAAGCTTTCCAACCAGGATCAGGCTTTGATCTGATATTCAAGCTGTAACGGCAGTTCCAACGGAAGAGCAAACATGATGTTTAATCATCTAGGACTTTTTAAGAATGTCCTTTGTCCAGAGGGCGACCGTTGTGGGCTTTTAAACTGCATTTTCGGTCATACGGACAAAGAATCTATCCCTGTATCCGTTGTTCCTCTAGCAGCTTCGACTCCCGTGCCCACGACTGTTCCTCCTGCTGCTTCTACAGATGATGAACCACTTCGAAAACGACGACGAATTGATAGTATAGCTGGGGCTAGACCACCCCTTTCATTCAATAACAAGGATCAGGAACCAAGATCCGAATACAAAGGAAATGGAGTCGTGGAAGAATCGCACGGGATCTCAGCTCACCGTTCATCTCGTGAGAATGGGCAAAATCTGATGTCTGTAACTAGAACTGTTTCTCCACCTCCTGTTTCTCGTCGATCACCATCTGGAAGCACTCCAAAGAAGTCGCCCATCTCGACGTCATCTAATACAGCAAATCAAGATGGGAACACTCGTCCCCAAAGACAAGTGAAAAAGGAACCATTAAACCCGAGACACATTGCCAGACCTCCAGCATCACATACAGTTCGTATGTCTATCCTTGCCAAACTTCATGATGCCATGGTCCAGCTCAATACACAAGTTAGCAAAGAAAATGATCCCTCTAAGAAGGCTCTTATTCTTTCTGCTGATGAACTCGTGACGATGGCCCTGGATGAAGAGGAGAAAGCGGCAAAGGAACATTCTTCGGTATACGCCAACGTTATTAAGCTCCGCATAACGAAACTCAGGAAAATGGCTAGAGAAGAGTGGGAAAATAACGTGTCGAGATATATTGTCGCTAAATTCGGTCCGCCAGCAGGGGATAAGCCAAATATGCCAAAGGAGCCGGCTGAAGAACTAATCACGGGATTAAACACTCAAGAAGAAATATCTCTCCTTTCAAAACTCCATGCCTCTCGAGAACATTTAGGCAAAGCTGGATATGTCACCGTTCCACCTACGAGTGATGAGATCGAGGCGGCAAAACGCGGGGCGGAGGCAGCTCAAGGATGGGAACAATGCGAGCGCTGCAATGGCAGATTCCAAGTCTTCCCAGGTCGAAGAGAGGATGGACTTTTAGCCTCAGGAGGACCCTGCACCTACCACTACGCGAAACCACTTCGACCCCAAAAGAAGAAAACAGATCACATCACTGGCCACAAGGAATCATATTATCCATGCTGCAACGAAACAATTGGGACATCTACGGGATGTACAAAGGCTAAATGGCATGTCTTCAAGGTGTCGGAGGTAAAGCGGCTAGCTGCAGTTTTACAATTCAAAGAAACACCCAGACAACCAAATAAACCTACGCCACCTCCAGTCTGTTTCGACTGCGAAATGGGCTATACCACTCTAGGCCTTGAACTCATCCGCCTCACAGCCATCTCATGGCCGGAAGGGGAAAAGCTCCTCGATATCCTTGTAAAACCAATAGGGGAAATCCTAGACCTGAACTCCCGCTATTCCGGCGTCCGCCCGGAACACTTCATCCAAGCCACTCCACATGATACCTCCTCGTCTACTACGTCTACTACCACGGAACCAGATTCCAAAAAACCAACCACACTACCACCACCATCATCATCATCATCATCCGACGAAAAAAGTCCTCCCCAAGTCCTCCCCGTCGTCGACTCCCCCAGCACGGCCCGCGACCTCCTCTTCCAACTCATCCAACCCGAAACCCCTCTGATCGGCCACGCGCTCGAAAACGACCTCAACGCCTGCCGCATCATCCACCCGACAATCGTCGACACAGCGCTTCTCTACCCGCACCCGGGCGGCCTACCCTACCGCTTCGGCCTGCGGGCACTCACGCGCAAATTCCTAAATCGGCATATACAGGCTGGTGGCGGCGAGCTGGGGCATGACTCTATGGAGGATGCGAAGGCGACGGGGGATTTGGTTCGGGTTAAGATTCGGGAGACGTGGAAGGCGCTGAATAGGGTTGGGTATTCGTTTGAGAGGGGGAAGTTGGTGGCCCCCCCGGAAGGAGTGCCGGGGGAAGGGTTAGATACATTAAGTGGTGGTGTTTTGGGTCATGGGGCGGGGATGAAGAGGAAGGAAGGCGAGTAGGGACGTTCTGGAAATTTGTTTTAGATTCTATTTCTACCGCCTTTTTCTGGATCAGTATTTATCTATCTGGTCTTATATTTACGCTTTTTATCTAGTTTTGGTTGATTTTTTTATATTAAGCTGCCCGGTTTACTTTGCCTGTCCATTTCCAGATATACAAATTCCTCACTTCAAGCACTACTTACATTTTCGGCATCATTTCTCACCAACACCTTTTCCTTCTGTGAGTTGGAACACCCATCCATGCTGTTGGGGGAGTGGTGATTTCTACAAACTATTTACCGCCACTCCTTCCAACGCTCAAGTTCACACGCAGACCATAGCTACGATTGAGTTTGCAGAACACGATAATAGCATTTGGAAAAAAATGTATCAATAATGCGTAGCGAAACCATAAAGCGGAATTTTATTTTCGATTTTCCTGAAATCTCACGAGACCTCTATCATCCTCTAACCGCCGGGGGGCGTGTGTGTGAGGGGGGGGGGGGTTAATCATGATGAACTCCCCCTTCCCTCCCCCCCATAAAAGTTGAATAAAATGTAGAGAATTATCATAGACGTTCGTTCATGCCATCAAAAAAAATTCCCTGCTTTAAGAACCAGTCCCACAACAACATCCACATCCATCATTTTTTAATTTTCATTTTCGCTTCTTCAGATCTAATCCTCATCCTCATCCGCCTCGTCGTTGACGACGTTGTAGAAGCGCAGCTCATAGACGCCCTTGGCGGTGGAGACAACACGCAGCCAATCGCGGAGCTGCTGCTTCTTGAGGAATTTCTTCGTCCTATACACAAAGCGCAAGAAAAAAAGAATAATGATTAGCATCCAGCCTCTCATAGAGCCGTTCCCCTCCACCCAAAAAGAAAAGGTGAGGATAGGGGACTTTTGCGACACAGATTCACGATCACGCCGATGTCTATAGCCGCTTCGACAGATCGTGGGGAGGTGGGGAAAAAATACGTACAGGTACTTCAAATACCGTCCGGAGAAAGGAATGTGGGTGACGATCTCAATCTTGCCATCGCCGGTCTGGGCGATCTGGACGGAGTCGCCGAGGTTGCCGACGCGGCCCTCGACCTTGACCTTATCGTGCAGGAACTTCTCGAAGGCGGAAACGTCGAAGATCTTGTCGTTGGCTGGTTGGGAGCAGTTGATGATGTACTGTTACAAATTTTTATGTGGCGGTTAGAGGTGAAAGAAAGAGAGGAGAGTTTGTTTAAATTGGCTTTTGTGCATACCTTCTTCGTCACCTTCTGAGGCTTGCGGGCCTGTTATATTTCGAATATCGGCGGAGCGGGTGGGTTGTTGGTTAGCCTACTGTTCCTGACATTCTTTTTTTTCTTTTTTTCTTTTTTCTCTTGGAATAATGAAAAGAGTAATTTTTTTTCTTCTAATCCCTTGATGTCCGTTCCCTTTTCTCCATCCTTCTCTTCCTTCCATCCTTCTACCAATCCAATTTATCCATCACCTCTTCGTTTTACGAAAGGTGGGATTTATATATAAGATCTGATAGGGGAAGACTCCCAGAAGGAGAAGAAGAAGAAGGAGGGAGAAGAGAGAAGCGGAGATCAAGGGGGAACAGCAAAGCGGTTTGAGGTCGCGAGGAAGAGACGTACAGATTGGGGAGCCATTGTGAATTAGCGGAGGATGAGGGGTATCTGAGGTGTAGCCGCAAAGAGGTCGATATCCTGCGGGATTGATGTTGATGCTGATGTTGATGTTGATGTTGACGCTGGCTTCTTTTTTTCTTGTTCGGAGGATGAGAGGCTTAGAAAGAGCCGCGTGTGGGATGGGAACTCTTGGCGTTAGGGCTAGGGTTTGGAGGTCACATGATTATGTTGTCGCCCAGAGCAAAAAGAAGATTCGACTTGAACATGACCACAATTAGAACTACAAAGCGGCATATCTTCATGGATAGTATTGAGGGCATTGTCTAGGAATCTCTGGGTGAAATTGCATTTGTTCTCTATTTCCTACTACTCATATTCCAACAAATCTTCCACCAAGGTTGTTTTGCAGCTGGCATAGGCACACAAACGCATACACAGCTAAATCTTGGAAGGAAACCATCTTCCCATGGAAGACATGCAGCTCAAGCGGCTGCTAGGGTTTCTGTCAACTGATAAGATCACATTCGGTCGTCACAGCTTCTAATATCATTCATCGACTATGGACATAGCGACAGTTGACTAGGCCCTTCATCCAGCCTATACAGGTGTCGAGATATAGCTGAACAATGGGGCTACACCACAGAACAGAAGACATCCAGATATTGTTCAAGTACGCGGGGTAATCCGAAAAGCTTGCCAAAATGGACAAAAATATCTCCAGATAAAAGGAGTTTCTTTAGGTAACAACCTAACAGTGCTAATAGTGGAGGATGATCAAAGATTTCTAACCAGAACATTGAATCTTTCCATCTCTGAATCAGCTTAGAACTACGCCGTAGCTCCAGGCCTGAGAAAATTCCCGAATATCTTCGGAGCTTGCAGAGCTTGCGGAGCATGGGCTGGTCGGTTGTATTCTTACTCGGTGATGACCGCTGTTAAACCACATGGAATACAACCAACGCCTAGCTAACCGCTCGCATCGCGATAATAATTGGAACATTCGATTACCCGGGAAGAAAAGGGAATGTTTTCACGATGGCTGGTTTTATCAGACCTTCAATGACATAATTTCTCGTGAATAATGATCGAAACCGTGGAAGGGTTATGGCGGCGCGGGATGACGAAATAATTAATGGGATCTGCAGCCGGACTGGGTGGAAATTTCAGCCACCGCCCCCCAGTAGGCTTGGGCGAATGGGGCACAGGGCTGTCCTGTTCAGTTAGTTAGCTCTCTGCTGTCTGCTGTACGCCGTGCCGCCCATCTACGGATTACCGCTTATAGGTCAACAGTGGCGTCAAGGACTGCGCGCTCACAAGAGGTCAACAGCTGTAGGAATGGACCATTCCTTGAAAATGAGATGCCTGTATATAAGTATCCATATAAATTCAATATCAATATCTCAGATGTGCAAAAGTAATTGTCATCAATAATCCACCTCGGCATAACTAGTTCCAGGTTGATTGATCCTTCCTTGTTACCATTGTCAGCTTAGCTCAGCTCCTTCCCACTCCCCGCCACCTCAACATCAACATCAACATCAAACATCAAACTTCTTCAACATCAGGGAAAATAAAATAAAATAAAAGAAAAGAAAGAAAACATTTCTCTCGACTATATTCTTCTAAACATATATACCTTACTCAACAGAAACACACACACGCGGCGCTCGAATATCAAAAGTAACCAGATATTCCCATAACCAAGTATCTCGATATCTACAAGCCACAATCGCCATGTCTTCCGCCACGTCCTTTTACGACTTCGAGGCTCTCGACAGTACGTCAAAAACATACCCTAATTCCCCGACTCCCCTCAAACCTCTGAAGAAAATATATATATACTCTAACACTCAAAAACAGAGAAAGGTGACCCCTTCCCCTTAAGCAGCCTAAAAGGCAAAGTGGTCCTAGTCGTCAACACCGCCTCCAAATGCGGCTTCACCCCGCAATTCAAGGGCCTGGAATCCCTCTACACCTCCATCAACAGCGCCCACCCAGACAAATTCACCATAATCGGATTTCCCTGTAACCAATTCGGCTCTCAGGACCCCGGCTCCAACGACGAGATCCAAACCTTCTGCTCCGTCAACTACGGCGTCACCTTCCCCGTCCTCGGAAAAGTCGACGTGAATGGCGATAATGCCGCGCCGTTGTGGAAGTGGCTGAAGACGGAGATGCCTGGCTTGATGGGGATGAAGCGCGTGAAGTGGAACTTTGAGAAGTTTTTGATTGGCGCTGATGGGAAGGTTGTGCAGCGGTGGGCGAGCGTGACGAAGCCTGAGGGGTTGAAGGGAGCGATTGAGAAGGAGATTGAGAGGGCGGATAAAGAGAAGGCGGCGGCTGCGGCCGTGGGGCCGGCTCCGGAGATTCCCACGGACCCTGTGTCGCAACTGTGATTGTCTTTTTGGTCGGTTTGAAAAGGTTGTGATGGATGATGGATGAAGTTTTGTCTCTCTGTTCGTCATTTTTTGCTTTTTTTGTTTTCTTTTTTGCTTTAGATTATATTTATATGCCTTAACTACCCTTTGGGCGGACTTTTTGGAGGGACGGGGTGATTAACCTCTATTCTCATACCAAATGCCCCCCCCCCCCCCCCAAACGCCATCCGCAGGCACAAATGCTCTAACTCCCCGCTTCAGCATTCGATCAGACTGTTATCAGAGATTCCCCCCATTTGCCACGTTTACTTTTTCTGTTTGCCTGTTGTTTTATTTTGGTGGGATATTCTCTTTTGCTCCCTTTGTGTTTAGTTTACGCGCGTTCTCTCTCTCTCTCTTTCTCTCTCTCTCTTTTTCTCTCTCTCTCTGCTCCATCCTCAGTTGTTTTATGATACCAAAAGAAAACAAAAGGAGCCTTGTATAATTATCGAGAAAGATAGATTAAAAAATTAAAAAATAAAATACGAAATTGTATTTAATTATCCAACATCAAATGGTTTATTTTTATTTTCGTTGTTTACTTGAACGGCAGCTGCTTAAATAATTCCTATATAGAAAAATCAAGTTCAGACAAGGGAGACTGAAGCTGGCATAGGAGCTTCAGCGACCTCATCCATCCATTCGTTTATGTATTTATTTATTTATTTATTCATTTCGACGGGGATTTCTTTTTTTATCCCATTCTTACAAAAGACTTCCTTCCAGCTTCCAATGAAATCAAAGCAAAGTAATTTTCAATGCCCCTTTTCATACACCGTTCAATCCACATGCACATATATATGTACACATACAGTACATGTATTGCAATTAATGTTGAAATGACCAGGGAAATTAAATCTTTCGTTTATACTCATCCATCCATCCATCCATCCATCCATTCATTCATTCATCCCCAGCAACAGCGGGTTTCGGCACCAGATTTCGGAGAGATAGGTCATACACGACATCTTCGACTTTCTTAACCTATTTATTACGTTGTGTTTTGGAACTTGCGTGTTAGGTAAAAAAGTTTTCTGTGGTGATGAAAAGGAAAGAAAAAAAGGAGAAAAAAAAACCCCCTCCCGGTGGGCAGAACAATAACAATAACATAAATTTGGGAACGGGGATTGAAAAAAGATTTTCATCACCGCATAAGAAAAATGAATGGAAGGAAGGAAGGATGAATAAATCAATGAATGAATGACGTACACTATATTTAATCGCATCACTCCTCTTGCGCAAGCTGTCGTTTTTCAGATTCAGCAGCTGGAAGCCCGCGTGTAGGTCTGCGACGAATTTGCTGATCTGCAGCGGGCGCGAGTAGTCGCCTAGCGTCACGGAGTTGACGGCTAGTCGGCTCTATATATATGGAGAGAGAGTAGATTGATACCGGTTAATAGATGGAGGTGTTGGTTTGGGTTTGGATTTGGGGGATGGGGATGGGGATGAAGGACCATACCAGCTCCTCAACTAGCGAGATCAGCGCCTGCAGATATTCTTCGATGGATAGGTGGAAGGAATCCTGGTCTTTGAGATTGACGGGGACTGTACAGTTGTTGTTGTTGTTGTTATTCTTCGTTGGATCTTACAAACGATAGGATATGGTACGTAAAACATGGATATATACATACCACCCAAAAACTCCCCAACTTCTTCAATCGTCATGAATCCCTTCGCATTCGCATCTCGCGCATCCCGTAGGCCACCTAGCCACGCACAGAATTGGATGGTGAATACCTAGGTAGAGATAAGAAAATGAAAATAAAAATAAAAACATCACACACTTAATATGCTGCTTGCTTTCCAAAAGGGTTTTCCCACAATGCAACATGCCCACATACATATGCACATGCCCCATAGAGCAGACGAAAAAGAGGGAATGTTGCGTTTGGGAAAAGAAAATAGAAATAGAACTAACCAGATTCTGCAACTCCCGGCTCCAGATATGGTTATATTTGTAGAAGGGGTGTTTGGATGCCACTGAGACGAGACGGGTGACGTCTTCCTTTTGAGCGCGGATTTTCGTGGCTGCTTCATCGAGGACGGGGGATACTGTTGTATGTATGAGGTTTAGTACTGGGACGGACGGGATATAAATCGTATGTAATGGGCAGGAAGAAGGAAATATGCGTGTATATATATATATATATATAATATATATATCAACTAAGCAAAAAAGGGAGGGGGGAACAAACAACGCACACTTGTCTGATGGAGTCGAATGAGCTCGCGACATAATGGCTAGGGTTGCTCGGCCTATATTATTATTCGAGCAGAAGAGAAGAGAAGCTCTCCAGGTTAGTTCTGTGCTTTGTAGATGTATATATATATATATGATATATTGAGCATGATGAGGCCAGCAAGGGCTTTCGTTGCCATTCCAAGCTGTGCCGTCATATGCAGTGGGGGAAAAGTACCGCGTTTGGACAGCGTCTGAACGATATCTTGGAGTTCCTGGGGAGAGAATAAATGGTTAAGATACAGCGCAAGTAAGGAAGATAGATAGATAGATAGATAGATAGATAGATAGCTGGGTAAAAGCTAATAAGCTACTTGGGAGCTTACATCGCGAATCTGACTCTCCTCGTCTATCTTGGCCTGTAGGTTCTCGAAGATGGAGGGGTCGATCATGGTGGCCCGAGTTCTGGGATTTTTACTCCACTGGCAACAGAGAAATAAATATAAGGATGATGGTCGATGAAGTTGAAGTTGAAGCTGAAGCCTTAACCTTAAGAGTGAAAATGAGCACTTCTAGGTTTTATATCTCTACCTATTTTAGGGGTGGAAGATATATTTAAGGGTATATATATTTGTTGCCCTAAATATTTCCACTTCGGGATGCGATATCCAGATTACACCATAGCATGACAACCAAGATAACATACCTGCCGCATTCTTTCAAAAACTATGATATAACTACTCCAAAACTAGCCAGGCAGAATCAAAGCACAAGCTCGATATTATGTATTTTCTTCTCCAACCCATCGGACAAGCCGACAGAAGCTGATGAAAAAAAGGAGAGTTCGCGTCGCTCGGTGGTAGTGTAAGACCAAGGACACGGTGCGAACAGCCATGCGCAAGCACAGAGAGCTGAACGCGAGATCCAAAAATGAGATTAATCAATGTTGTATTCCTTAGAATACTTTCAGAGATTAAACTGAAAAGAACAGATACTACACTTGATCTTAGCCTTACGGCAAAGAGAGCTGGAGAAAGAAAGGAAAAGAAAAAGAAGTAAAAGATAATGGAGGAGGGGAAGAGGTATTTATAGGAGATGGAATGAGTCAGCGGATGGCGCTAGTGATAGCCGAGATTTGGCGGGAGGTGCTGATTGGCTGGACTGAGGCTGAGGAGAGTTCAAACAGGGCAAACAAAGTAAACAAAGCAAACATGGCAAACATCGCAAACATCGCAGGCAAGTGGCGAGGGGTGGAATGGATAGTACGGACTCCGATGAAAGAACAGAATAGAGCATATTTGGTATGTAATAGCTATACGCAGCCTCCTATAGATATAGAGATATAGAGATATAGAGATATATGACAATAAAGTCCCCCTCCTTATATTATTATTATAAAAGAATTAAACCCCCCCCAACTCCCCCGCCAAAACATCCACATCCAACTCCTCCATAACCCCCAACACAACCCCCAAACTCTCCATAAACCCATTCACCGCCACCCGCAACATCCGGTTCGTCGTCGCCCGGTACTCTGTCTGTAGAACTGTTAATTCTTCTTCTTTCCCTTCTCCTTCTCCTTCTCCTTCTCCTTCTGCCCCGTTGGACACGGAGCTGTCTGGGCCTGGTACCAAGGTGGGTGGTTGAGTAGCAGTAGTAGTGGTGGTGGTGGTGGTGGTGGTAGCAGATAATGAGGAGGGGATTGTTTCTGAAATCGATTGCGATTGTGCTTGTGACTGTGCCTGTGGTTGTTGCGGCCGCGTGAGCCGGAATGTGCGACGGACGAGTGGTGAGAGTTCAGCGTCTACTTGTAATGTGCGGAGGGCGGCGGAGGCTAGGCGGTGGGTGGGGAGGGGGAGGGAGATTGTTCTGTAATTTAAAAGTTTTATTTGTTTTTGGGATTGGTTAGAAGGAGGGTGTTTCGTTGGGGGGGGGGGGGTTGTTCGGGGAAAGGGGGTTCGTACAGGGAGTAGGGGAAGTCGGAATCGAGGGTGGTCATGGTGCGTAGATGGATAGGTAGGTTTTTGAGATATTGGGGGATGGGTCTGTTGATCTTCCCGCTATGCCTTTCTTTTTTTCTTGGTTTAAGAGGTTTTTTATTGAAGTTCTATGCGAGCACGTTGATGTATTTCATTGCTTTGCTTTGATTGCGGCGGTTCAAGATGTGGTGGCCAGGACGAGCGATGTGGAGGAAATATTTATCGAAGCTCCTTTTAATAAATTCTTGCAGAGTATATATATGTTTTGATTTGAGCTCAGTAGAGGAATTATGTTGATCTTGTCGAAGGTGGAGAGGTATTCAAGCACTTATGTATTACAAGTTACAGATGCGGTGGTTGATGGTTTATTTGTGTAGATGTGGGGTTAAACTTTCGCTGCCGCATCGAGAAACTTTACCAAGTTTTGCAAGGATAAAAAATAAGCCTCCAAAGCTGGAATATAATAATTTTATTTACCTGTATGAAGGCAATGATTGTGAAGATAGCTTTTAATGTATTTAAATATCTTTTTTCATGGTAATTTTGCGGTGGAAATATTTCATTCATGGTGGTTTTGATCTGGAGGCGATATATATATATATATATATATATTTGCCCCGCAAGTGCCATAGCCTACACACACAATATGAAATAACAGACAGCAGCCAACACGTTGAACGCATCGTTGTATTCGTATATTCAAGAAAACCGTACTCGGGAATAAAAGATACCGATATTAGCAGCACTGCCAACTTTTTACAATGTCATCTACCCTTCCAGCATATTCATTTAATGCAGCTATATCTCTGCCCAGCGTGCAACCATTGTCCATTGACAACCCACGATTTTAGACCGCCGGCTCTGGACATCAATTGATGATATCCTTCTTGATGTTGAAGATATGATATCACCTGTCTCAAGGTTGTCATCCATGAGATATGTGAATGATAAGAAACCAAAACCAACCCCTGAATGACGAGGAATGAGACAGGTTTGAGTAAGCCACCCCCCAAGTCATCAAAGTAGGTTGAAAGGCCACGCATTTCCTTTGAAAGACACTGTATCTTATTGCACAACATCTCAGCCCAATTCTTTGCTCAATTCATTACTCAGTTTTTTGCTCAGTTCTTTGCTCAGTTGTATGTAGAGGGTCGAGGTTCTTTCTGACATCTCTCATTCTCCGCCAGCGCACTTATTGTATAGTTCCTGGTCTTGGCCCCCCAGCCCCAGTGTGGAAAGTAGATATCGGTATATAGACATATATAGTTGTGCTTGGCGATGTTGACAACTCATTGAGATATATGTTGGCCATGGCAATGCTAAGCTGCGAGGATGCTGAGATTGTTATTGTTACTATTTGTTGTTGTTGTTGTTGTTGGTTGTTGATTGTTGTGTTTGTTTGTCTTTGTTTTGGCTGTTTTTTTAGGCTGAAACTGCCAAAATTTGCACTATTCCTGATTGGGCGATCGTTGCCCTGCCAACACTAACACGCTAAACTGAATCGAGCGCTGACCACAACAACCATGCGCCTTCTTATTATGGTTCTTACCATTCTGTTACTTCAACTTCAATATATTTTATATTTATCTAAATATCTCCAGTCTCCATTCTTCATTCTTCATCTCCATCTCTGCTCAAGAGCTGCTCTTTTTTCTTTTCTTCTCCTTCACCACCCCTCTCCTCTTATCTATATATACATAACCTTGTCTGTCTCCCTACTTCGCAGCGATTGGTTTGCTCATTGTTAGCCCCGTCATATCGTATCATATCCCTACCAAACACAAAGAGAAACAAAGCATTTGGGACCATGCCCCTCTGACACACGAGCGCCCATCCTATTCTTCTCTCCTCCGCTCGTGGCCAGCTGTATATTCTTTCTCATTACCTTAACCCATTGCTGGTTGTCATTCTCTTGCTCAACTGTTACCCTGTTTTATCATTTGCGACTCTCGCGGCGCAGAAACACCACCTTTATAAAAACACCACTTTCATCCTCTTTCAAGCCTCCTAACCGGCTATCACGATGCCTTCTGCGGCGGGATCCTATGGGCAGGCGATTGAGTATATCCAAGGTACGTTCATGTTTTGTTCGAAAGGAAAAAATAACAAAGGCTCCCCCATTCTAACATCAGGTTTTAGACCGGCTGTATCTCGCATCCTATACCCACCAACCAAGCGAATACGCCCCATTCCCGTATCCCGCGCAACCAAAGTCGCCAAGCAAAAGGTCTTCCAGGGCTACCCAAGGAGGAACTGCAGCGGCGGGGCCCAAGAATCAACCCCCCGTATATTTTTCCGTTGACGACTCGCTTCTTTATAACGCCTTCCATGCCGATTTTGGCCCTCTGCACATCGGCCACCTGTACCGTTTCGCTGTCCACTTCCATGAGATATTGGGTGACCCTGCGAACAACGATCGGGCGGTGGTCTTCTGGAGTAAGCCCGATGCTAGAAGTCGGGCCAATGCTGCTTGCTTGGTTGCGTGCTACATGGTCCTGATCCAATCCTGGCCTCCGCACTTGGCTCTGGCACCCATTGCACAGGCGGACCCACCATATATGCCTTTTAGAGATGCGGGCTATAGTCAGGCCGACTTTGTCTTGACTGTCCAGGATGTGGTGTATGGGGTGTGGAAGGCGAAGGAGGAAGGGCTTTGCGGGCTGAAGGATTTTAGTCTCGAAGAGTGAGTTTTTCTTGGTGGTTGGTGTTGTTGTTGTTGTTAAAGCTTCTGTCTAATTGCTCGATCTTTTGTATAGGTATGAAAAATTCGAGCGGGTGGATATGGGAGACTTCAACTGGATTACTCCGCACTTCCTCGCATTCGCATCACCCCAGCATCATCCGATCGCGCCAGTCCCAACAAACACGCCGGAATTTGCGGCTTTGCCTTCAAGCATATCTGAAGTCCTCGTCTCGGACCTTCCAGTCCCCTTCAAGAATGTCCTCTCCCACTTTTCGTCCCGGAATATCGGGCTGGTCGTCAGACTAAATTCAGAGCTATATAGCCCGTCGAATTTCACAGCGATGGGGATTAGTCACATGGATATGATATTTGAGGATGGGACCTGCCCGCCACTACCTCTGGTCCGGCGATTCATCAAGATAGCTCATGAGATGATCCATAAGAAGAAAGGAATAGCAGTGCATTGTAAGGCGGGGCTGGGTCGTACAGGCTGTCTGATTGGGGCATATCTGATTTACCGCCATGGTTTCACAGCCAATGAGGTTATTGCCTTCATGCGGTTCATGAGACCAGGAATGGTCGTTGGGCCTCAACAACATTGGCTTCATCTGAACCAGGGAAGCTTCCGGGAATGGTGGTTTGAGGACTGCCTCAAGGAGAAATTGGCGCTGGCAAACCCGACAACACCTGGTAGAGCCACCCAAAAGCAACAACGCATGGTAAGCAATAATGGGCAAACGGCTACCCCACCAAACCCGAGCCATCCCAAACGACACGCGTTGGGAGAGATCGACAACAACGAAGCGTCTGCGTGCGCTGACGATAACCTTCCTGCCCCCACACCGGGACAACCACGCAAGTCACATCGGAAAGACTCAAGGCACCACCCATATGCACGTGCGGTATCTACGGGATTAGGGAACGAGGCGGGGGTGGAGGCGAGTGCTTCGAAGAATGGAACAACGAAGGAGAGCAGCCGCCGCAGATTGGCGGAGCAGAGTCACAGTGAGAGCGAGGAAGAGCTTCAACTCCAGATGCTTGCCAGACGGGCTTCGTCGAGGACACCTGTATCGCCATCCCAGCAACGGTCAATGAGTCACTCCGCGACTGCAGGGCTGAGCATTCATGAAGACGTGGAGAACTACGGTGACGCTGCGGTTTCGAGCCAGCCGAAGACACCAAGTACTGTTGTTGCTAAGAGTGGGAGTGGGAGTGGGATGCTGGGTGTGGGCAAGGTTCGCGGGAGTCCTCGGAGGGGGGTGGAGAGCAAGACGACGGATAAAGGGGTACGAAAACATAGTGGACGGGTTGGGAGTGCGGGAGCGGGGGCGGTGTCTAGGTTGAAGTAAGGCAGATATATATATATACTCGAGTCTGAGATGAGATGGGAACGGGGAACTACCTGACCTAGTTTCTTCCATATATATTCGGATACGCCCCCGCTTCCCCCTCCAATCGTTCCTAACTACCCACCCACCCACCTGTCCGTCATTTGTACAGTTCACAATTCCCCGCACCCCTCCTTTTTTGTTGCTGTATTTCGTGCCTGCCTGTACCCGCCCATTTTTCTCTCTTGACGGCTGCAACTGCATATGGCTCGCTGGCAAGGCGTTTTGTTGGAGTTTTATTTCTTTCCTTTTCGTGTTAATGTGTCGGGTTCGGTGTTTTGTTTTCTTTCTTTCTTTTTCTTTTAAACTTTATTACTTATTATTCTTTTTTTTATATAACGAAACGGATTCCCAGTGCATTTTTTCCCCTGATGATGATTGCAATGATGATGACGATGCATGATGCATGGGTTATTTTACATTGGAATGTTGGGATGAGTGGGTTGGGTGCGGTGGAGAGAAAATGGAAGAGAAGAGAAAGGGGTAATAATTACTACATGCGATATATATACCATGCCATTCATTGTCTGTTGTGGTTCTGTTTGAATTGATAACGATGTTGATGATACTTGTTGACTTTTCTTTTCTTTTCTTTGGTAAAAAATATAATTAAACATTTCTCCTCCAGCCTCTCAATATGGGCTTTTCTTTTGTTTCATCAAGCACAAAACATTAAAAGCAGAGAAAAATAATCAGACAAACATAAAAATCATCAACTCATACATGAATCACCATTATTACTCATACATGATTACTTTCATCAAACCTGCAGCCTAGTCTGCCTTCCTTGCAACAACTGTGGAAAAATCAAACATATATCATACATAATCATCAGCTCATACTTCGTACATTAAACCTACTCCGACTTAGCCCGCCTTGCAGAAACCGTGAAAACAAGAAAAGAGCAAGAAAAGAAAAAAGAACACGAGAAACTTTGCAAAGAAAAAAAAAAAGGTAAAAAAGAAGAAGAAGAATCAGAACCGTTTTTACTCTCGAAGAATTTTGATTTACGTCAGGGCAGCCCGTTTCTGGTGGTTGTCCCTCTTTGGTAGACACTGGTAGACTATGCCTGAATCTGCTGGGTGCCGATCCAGTTGTCGATTCTGCTGGACTGGGCCTTCTCAATGGCCTCCTCATCGATGTTCCGCTCGCGCCATTCACCCAGCTCTTCATCGAAAATTTCCCCTGAGTCTTCAGACTCAGTGAGGACCGAGTCGGGAATGTCTGCAGCTCCCTTCAGTGCCGTCAGACGTTGCATTATCCACTGGAGTTCCAGCAGATCCCAATTTGGCAGTGGATGTTGTTCAGGGTCCGATGTTGTTAGTTCTATGACCTCACCTGACTTGATGATGTGCCCATCCTTGGCATTGCAGATTTTGATATCTTCCAGCTCAACATCATCAGGAAAGGTGGGGATATCCATCAGATTGGTCATAGTATCACTGGTGGTTTCCCGTTGCGCAAGCCAGTAAAACTTAAGCTTCAATGATTTACCATCTAAAGAGGCTTCAATAGGCTGGAGACCAAATAACCCCGCGGAGTGGAAGCGGTGGAGGGTAGGAGTCAGAGAGAGCATATTTTCAACAAACTCAGTGCCATTATCAAGCAGACTTTTCCATTTTTCAATGCGTTGGGCAAATAAAGATTTGAGCAAGTTGAAAAAGCTCGCTCGCTCATCCTTTTTGTTTAGAAAAAAGGGAACAATGTGTGCGGCGTCTAAAGGTCCCGCGAGTTTGGTGACAACACATCTGTAACTGTCTCTATTCTTGCACTATAATCTGCTGTTAGGAATGGAATATAACTTCAATCAGTACAGAGTAGAAAAGCAAACTGACCTCATCACTGATATATCGAGATCTGCTCTCTCCGCTGGAAGAAGGAGAGGCGTACCGTCTTCGCTTAGGAGGTGGAGGCAGAATATCAGTCTCCTCTTGCTCTTCCGGAGCCTGTGTTTCGGTGTTTGCCACAGCCAGTCGTCTAAGTGGCGAGGGTTTCGGTTGACCGCGTGCTACTGAGATGGATTGGGCAGGAGACGCAGTGGAAGGTGAACGAGATCGTTGACACCCTGCCAGAGGTAAAATGGATATGTCAATCATGATAACAAAAAACTCAAAACGGGCGTCTCAAAACTCACATTTTTTCACGATGTCGTCCACCGTTTGGTCGGAAAGCCCCCGCTGCAAATAGTCTACCACAACATAATTGATCGACGATTCGCTCAAGTGTTGCAGGTGCTCAAGGTCACAGAGGAGTAAAGAAGCCTGAGCTTTCTGAGAAACTGGGCCAAAAATATTCTGTAGCTCTTCTAGCAGCTTCACGCGGGCTGGATCGCGGAGTTCCACTCCTGGCCCCATCTTGTCATCGGCGACTTTTTTATCCATAACGGCCTCAGTTTCTTGACGCTAACGACCAATCGCTGGCATTCGCTGCCCAAACAGCCAAACAGGGAGCTTGAACTGAAAATATACTGATGGATGACGTATGTATGTTAGTGGGGGCTTGATAAGGAAGACTAGGAAGGCTAGGGAAAAATTAAAAAGGAAGACTAGGGAGGATAGCAGCTATGATAGGGTGGTTATACTCTGATTTGCTGATGGTCGAGGACAGGGTTCCAAGGTTGTGGGGATCAGGGTTTCAGGGTTTTATGGGCCACTGTGGGTCACATGATCCATCACATGACAGTGCCCTAGCCCTAGACTACTTTGGGACTTGGAACTTCCCCGCCTCTGACACATGGCACTTAGCGGCGGGGATCTTTGCCAAGACCGGATATCAGCTTGGGCCAGGCTCCATCATGACTTCTCATGGGTTTGTATACCGCAACAAACACATTGCAGCCGTCGCCATGGAGGAATATACTGTAACCCATTATCCAGACGTCATAGAGTACATGCTCTCCGACCACCCCTTGCTAGCCACGAATTGCCCACTCGACAACGGCCGGCACACCCTCTCCCCCACCCACTCCCTAAGCCGCCTCTCCCGCCTCCCTCGTGAACTCCTGCACATGATCCTCACCCAGCTCGATCTCTGTACCCTCACCAATTTCCGCATGGTAAACCAAAACGCCATGGCCCTCGTAGACTCCCTCCCCGCCTACGTCGCCATAACCACCCACGGCCTTACCGCCCTCCGCGCCATCCTCGCCCTTGAAACTGGCCGTTTCATCACCTGCCAATCCCTCTACGATGCCCTGCGCAACCCATCCTGCACCACCTGTCATCGATTCGCCGGCTACCTATACCTCCTCACCTGCCGCCGCACCTGCTACCTTTGTCTGATCACTAAGCTCGCCTACTACCCACTCACCGCCGACCATGTCTACAGCTTATTCGGCCTATCCGAAAAACAGATTGAACCTTTACCCTGCATGAAAACTTTGCCGGGCGAGTACGCCACTGGGAAGTCCTACATCCCCGGCCGCATGGTACTATACGACCCAGACGCCGTGGAGCGTACGTCCGTCGCTCTGCACGGCTCCTTAGAGGCGATGCAGAAATTCAAGGATGAAGTGGTGTCCTCGCGGTATCGGGACCTTATGCGCCAGGCGCTGGGGATCGACGTGTCTCTCACTACGATAAGAATGATTCGTGCTCCATGCTTGGATCTGAATGTGATGCATACAATGAGGTTTGTGGGTGTTGCTAGGGTGCCTGTGCTTGTTGATGTGAAGGAGGGAGTGGTGGAGTGGGGGGTACATTGTGTGGCGTGTAAGGAGTGGAAGATGGAGGAGAGGAGGCATTGGAGGCAGTTATTCACGAGAGAGGGTTTTGAGGAACATCTTAGGGAGTTTGGGGAGATTAAAGAGGGCAGGCATGTGGGGGAGGGAAGAGGTGAAGGTGGACTTTCTTTTTGATGCTGTTTCCTCTTAAGCAGGAATTGGAAGGGAGATTGGATTTTTTTCTTCTAAAAGAAAATCATTGCTTGTTGGTATATATATATACAGGATTTTATGAAATCGATCGCAACCCCGCTGACAGGCTGCCTCGAGCACCTGTGGCTTTCCTCATCGATAACTCATGCGCATGTCGTCTATCAACGTTACCCCCGACTGACCCAACTCAACTCCATACAACCGGCTCATTCATTTCGTACATCTCCTCAACATCTCATTCCTACACCTTCATCTCCTTCTTCGCCCGCTCCCAATATCCCTTTCTCTGTGGGGTAACAGTCGTGTGCACGCATCCCGTCAAATACTTCTCCCATCCCTCCTGGGAGCCGGACTCAAGCCCCTTCCGCACCTCAGGCGTGCACTGGGTGGTCAAAAACCAAGCTGCGGACCCAAAGTCGTGGTCCTCGCTTTTGAGAAGGAGGTCGAGGACGGCAGCAACGTCGCCTTTGGCCTTGGCTAGGTCATTCTTGATTTCGTCAAGGGATTCGGCGTATGCGCCGTTGTTTTGGGGCATTTGCATATTTCGTGCTGGTTTGACAATTAGCTAGCCATTCCTTCCTCCCTCTTTCCTTCTCTTTCCTTTACATATTGCTTTGGGGGCGAGGTTGACAAAAATTGGCCCCTCTACATTATAATGTGAAATGAAATTAAACATACTTCCCTGCCCTGGCCTCCCCGGGTAATGGTTCTTCCTATACGCAAACTCCCCCGTCTCAAACGCCATCAAACTCAGCAGCGCCGCCTTCTCAGCTGGCGATTCGATCTTGTACTTCTTGAATGAATTTATAATAGGTTCCGCCGCTTGTGCTGCGCTGCGACATTCACCCGTGGCTTCCTTGTTGTCGACGCAAGGGTCCTGGGCGGATCTAGGTGCGATGACCTTTAATGCCTCGATCATTACACTTTTGTCGCCGCTGTTATTGGTTTTGTGAGTGCCTGTTTGCTGGTCAGCTGGTGGGTCGAAGGTGCAGTCAGCGTGGGCGGCTATGAGGTGGAGGGAGAGGAGGAGAGTGGTTGAGAGCAGCGTTAGATGCATAATTTATGGCCTATATTTCTTTTCTAGCAAGCTGGTTGGGTAGCATGAAATGTGATGTGTAGAGAGATTTATGGAAATATACTAGCTAATGGGAGCTTTTTATTATGGAACTTAAGGGAAACGGAAGAGGATCTTATATATTTTTCTGGGTACACTAAGGTTGTTGTCGGAACTCCTTCCGTTGACTATGTTCTATCGTGGCGGACAAAGCGTTCACTATCATTGCCTTGATTTGGTGAGATGAGGGTTACCTGTACACGTTATTGTTTCAAAACAGTTTACATTGATAGCGGATGATTGGTGTGCATTGGTAGCCCGCATCATGCAGGAGGGATAACTAACCATTAGTTAACTATTGGCGTGGCTGGGCGTTGCTTATTTTCCTGTTACAATAGGACTTTATGATTTTCATTGGCCTTTTGTTCCATGTTCTCTTTGTTTTGGAAATATTTTCGTTTGTTCATTCTAATAGATGCAGCTACGGATATCTTTCCTTGTGTTTCATGTTTAAAGAATATTATTGTTTCAAAGTTTGATAGTGGATATTCTAAGTCTTGATAAATAGAAACACTGAAAGAAATCAAAGCCATTGTTTCAAAACCTCTTCTGGATAACTGAACTATATAACAAGCAAGTAACATTTCAAATTTGGCATCTTATTAATAGCTTTTAAGTACTAAACATGGTGGTGGAATCTTTCCAATATAAAATGGGTAGTTAGTTACATGAAATGTAATTCATAGTCAATTATGTATAATGCTTCAGGAATACTCCGTACCGAGTAATATTATGAGGTCAACTTTGCTGTTTTCATTTTCCTTTCTTAATTAAATTGATGAGATGAGATGAGATCATTCATTTACCTACGGATGGATCAAAGTTTCACATTCTTTCCCCTTCAGTTTCTTCAAAGGACTCTTCTCATGCAATATCACCCTCTCCTATCCGTGTTTTTCTTGGAATTCTCTCTCAGGACTAGATGGCAGCTGACAAGTCAAAACTATTGCCACCCATTGGCTGGCAAACTCCTGCAGTCCGTATTTTTTAACGTACTTGTATCGTCATCTTTTCATGTCTACCTATTATTAGTTGAACAACTTGCTGCGTCGTAGAATGATCAACTAGTCAAATTAATGCGGCGCATCAATGATGCTAAAATATTCTCGCTATCAGGCAAGACATTCCGACTCCGGATAAGTTCTTCGGGTACAACGACAATAATACTCTCGGTGGTGAAAAACTGCAATCGTATGGCTCTGTTGTTCTGACGGTCAGAAGTTCCCATGTCACTGCTAGACCTCAACTCAAAAATAATGTCGTCTTTGTTATATTCATCATCGCATAGTTTCATCTGCTGTCCGACTTTCTCAGCGATTCTAGCCACCCAACAAGCTTGGATTGCCTCTTTGGTGGGAAATGTGACGACGATGCGCCGTTTAACGATCGCAATTGCTGTTGCTGCACCTGGAAAAAACTGACGTATTTCCCTAAGCTCGCTCAAAAGCAGGATCCGTCCGCAGTTCAAGTTACTGATGAAGGGCCCGTGAAAATAAATATCGCTTGAGAGTGAGAGGAGACGGGATTGGAATGGGGAGAGGACCCTAATTTTCTTCCCAGCGGCTTCTGTGCCATCGTACCATCTTGATTGAACAGTATGAGGAATAATCCAAGTTGAGGTGTCCGTTTTGTCGCATACAAAGACGATCTTACTGTCTTTTAATGACGGGTGATGGCTTCTGATGAGTGGCTCAGTTTCTCGTACGACCGAAGAAACCTGCCGCGCATGCTCAGACATCCATGGGGCATCGATATTATGTGATATAACTATAGTTTTGTAGATAATAATCAGATATTTCCAAAGTTATACCTTATACCTGACGGAGCTACCGATATACTTACATGGGACGGGCCGAACGATGGGAAGAAGCGGCCTTGGATCTTCGCTTTCTGAACTGGGGTCCAAGCTATAGTCACTGTTAGACGGGCTCATTTTTGTGGTATAATCGAAGAATATATATAAGGATTTTGCGATGTGAGAACTGTTGATTTCTAAACAGGGAAGGAAATTTGAAG
This sequence comes from [Emmonsia] crescens, assembly GCA_002572855.1. Lineage (NCBI taxonomy): Eukaryota > Fungi > Ascomycota > Eurotiomycetes > Onygenales > Ajellomycetaceae > Emergomyces > [Emmonsia] crescens. The sequence continues at coordinate 170,142 of PDND01000027.1, forward strand.
AGAACACTTTTGACATCAAGGGGAACGGAGAGGGAATGAGAGGCTTGGAAGCCGCTTGGGAATTTGCCGTTTAGTTACAGCAAGAATAACTAACATCGCTAACTAATAGGCTTTAAGTCTATTATTTATGGGATTCCCATCTCTTTTGTATATGCTTTGAGACAGAGGTAAGCTTCGCTCAAGGTTTAGATGCTACCATAACTTTTGATCTCAAGGACCTAAACCAGAATATTGATAGTTGATGTGGAGGGTAAGGACGCGAGATACCAAGGACTTTTAAGATTTGAACTCATTTTGCTTCTTTAGAACCGTGGGCGTTAATATCCACAAGATGCGATGTGTTGAGATAAAGGTGCCCGTGAAGGGAAAGGGAGAGTGACGTCATTCTAGGATATGGGAGATAGCTCCCGTTTGCCGAGTGCCAAGAGCCTAAATTATTAGCATTGCCGAGCGGCGAGAGGTAGACATATTCCGCGTTACTATTAGTATTATTATTATTGTTTATTTTTTAGTACTTTGATATTCTCTTCGATTTTATGAAATATACACGCGGACATTATCGCTCATACTCTGTTGGCACCATGCCGAAAAACTAATATACTTTTACCGTCATGGTTTTAAATTAGCCAAGGAGCATCCAGCTATGATGCATGGCATACATGCAATATAAAAGATGAACAAGGTATGTAGACTGCAATGAGAGTCTTGTGATGAGAGTATTGCTAGCCGTGCAACTCAACCTCCGCCTTGTGACAAGTGCGTATTTCGTATTTTTACTGTTGCCTGGAGAAAGCTAGCGTGGCGGGGGTTTCCTTTCCGCTAATCATTATTGGTAGAAAAACAGCAAAAGGTAAACAGGTCAGGTGGAGACTAAGAAGAAGTAAATATTCGTCCTTGAGCAATTCAGAAAAAGCGGAGATGCAGTACAATCTGCCAGTTTGTCCTCTTGAATTATTATCTTTCTCAAAATCGAACAAGCCAGGCAAGATCCGCTAGCTATGCCGACAATGAATGCGGAATGGCTCAAGTTTGAGCAGGGTCAACAGTCGGCCCCAGCCACAGGATCTCCAGTTGATCTGGAGGCTCAAAGACGGGAGCACAGTCGTCAGACATTGCAGAGGAATGCGGCCTATCTGTGTCAATATGAACCTAGATTGGGAGAGGCGATTGTTGTTAGTGATTCCACTGTGACAGTTAGAGATGGGGTAAATATTCCAATCAGGATATACGACAGCAATCAACCAGCGAGTCGCCCAGTGGTAGTTTTCTATCATGGTGGTGCTCTGGTAGGCTGGGATTTGGACACTGAAGACTGTGCGTTCGTCCCTGTATGAAATTATTTGGTTTCTTTTTGGTTCAAATGAGGCGCTAACAATGGATATGTTTCGTGGTTACTATATATCAGTATCGTGTAGGCGCATGGCAATTGACAGTGCCACAGTTGTTATCAGCGTTGCATATCGGCTTGCTCCTGAAAATCCATATCCAACACCAATAAATGATGCGTGGGATAGCTTTTTGAACATTGCGAACAATATCGCGACTATCATACCTACATACTCGCAGCCTGCCAATTTTGTTATTGCTGGTACATCATCTGGAGGATACTTAGCAACCCTAGTGTCTCAATTGGCCACAGCACATATGAAAGCACAAGAGACTCGGACTTGGGCGGTATCTGGGGTCATTCTCCGAAATCCCGTCACCGTTTACGGTGCGGACAAACAGTATATACCGCCACGGTTTAGGGATATACACCAGTCATGGGTCCCGGAATTGGATTATCCTGGCCGTCTTTGCAGAGAGGAGATGAAGAAAAGTCATGGTAGGGAGAGGATCAATAGAGCCCTAGCCCATAATCCTACCATTTGCATATGAACGCTAATTAGTGATATGGTTTCCCAACCAAAGATCTCTATGGCGTTCCTGATTCTGACAAAACGAACCCTCTCGCCTATCCGCTTTGGGGAAATCTTGCCGGCCTACCGCGGACCTTTGTCCAAATTTGCGGTGTTGATATTCTGCGAGACGATGCGGTCTGTTATGTTAAGGGATTGACGAATGCTGGAGTTGATGTCCAATCCAATCTTTATGAAGTACGCATTACCCCCCCTCGTTATCGTAATATATTGGTGTGCTGAACGAATGTCAAGAACCTACCGCACGTTTTTTGGCTGTATGCACCGCACTTGGAGATTTCACAGAAGATAGAACAGGACTGTGTTGATGGACTTAATTGGGTAATAAGCAAATGGCAGTCGGAAACTTTGAATGAAGCGAGTTTCTTGGAGTAAATATCACTAGATGTGGTTGAGTGTTTGAGCTCTGGATATAGTTACCGATACCTAAATCAGCTAGTTATACGGAGTATGTTCTAGCAGATCAGCTGAAATGTGAAAGCCACCAATACTGCCGTAGATTGATATAATTCCGGATTATTTGATATTTTTTGGTCGTCGACAGTTGAATGATTTGCCTTGGGAGGCAGTATAGTATTATCACATACGCATCCTACATACATCCATGGATATTGTTTGGAGCTTAACAGCGGCATGATCCTTGGTCCAAATCAACGACATTTCGAAGCAGGCATAGACAAAACCTTGAATCCCGCAGGTATCAATTATATCCCATCCACTCGCAATTCAGCCGGCGCACTGCCATTCAATTTAAAGTATCCCGGTTGCAGTTTTTCGAGAAACTGTTCCGGATCATCGTTATATGAAGCCACCCTCAGCCGCCGGACATTTTCAGCTCCGTAACTGGAAATCACATCTTGGAACTGGCTGGCATAGTTCATAAAGAGATAATCGACGTGTAGGCCAGATCCCTTGGCTTTCGCCTTGATTGTCTGTATCATGTTAGAGAAGGCCTTATAGATTGACTCATCATCTGCCTCGTTGGACCAGACTGCGGAGAGGAACAGAAGAGTGTATGGTCCTTCTTCAGCTGATAGACCGAATGCATTTCCCTTCATATATGACAACATCGGTTCGGTGATAGTTTGGAAATTGCAGTCAGCAATGATGCCCATAATCTCTCTGAGCGGTTGAATTGCTGCAAGAAATATATCCACTACGAACCCTGCAAGCCAAGCATCTAATTTAAAAGTGTATGTCCAGTGTGTATTTCGAGACCCAGCTGGAGTTCCATTTGCTAGTGTTTTTGTGATTTCGGACATGTATTGGACCTTCGACGTTTCAATAACGGCGGGTATGGCTTTCACCTCTTCAAATATTGGTGGGTAGGGAATTCCATCCATATTTTCGAGGTGAACACTGACTCTTTCAGTGTCATGACTGAGTGTAAATGCTGTGAAACCATTGTTGCTACTTGTGTCCTTATTGATGTTTCTCCCGAGGTTCACGTATGCATCTAGAACAGCTTGTTTTTGATCCATATTGAACCCCCGCAAGCCTTGCCACATTGGTCCTTGCGGGTATAGATTCACAGTGAACCTGGTCACGATTCCAAAATTGTTCCCTCCTCCACACAATGAGAAGAACATTTCCGGATGTTCAGCGTCAATATTGAGAATTCCACCATGGGCGCCGACAATCTGTGCGCAAAGCATTCCGGTTAGTGCTCGATTATATCTAACACGGAACGAAACCATGCACTGGGAATTCTAAGCTAACCTCATAGTTTCTAACATTTTCACAAGCCCAACCGTACAAATTGGACAGGAACGAAATGCCACCTAGAATAATTTCAGCCTGGGTTTTTAACTTTGAAGGGACTCATATCATATCAATTATTGACACTTACCTCCGAGGATCTGGCCTCCAACCCCTACATCAGCAGCTCGTGCGCCCACAGCTGTGAGATTGTGGACCTCCAACGCTTTATATATATCATACCACGTATTCCCGGTGCCCAACACCCCAGTCTTACGATCCGAGGATATCGTGATTTCGTTAATGGAACGCATGTCGAACGTCATACCATCCTGGATATTGGAGGCGCCTGGGAACGTAGCGTGTCCACCACTTCTCACGGCAAATGTGCAGTTGACCTCTGTAATTACAAACATAGCGAAGGAAACATGTTTGACGGTTTCGGGCCGGAAAATACACATTGGCTGGGTGTTTGACTGTTGTTGCGACCAAAAGCTCGCTTGGAACTGCGTGTACTTTTCATTTCCTGGGAATGAGACTCTGTCTGCGTATGTCTTGGAGAGATAAGAGCAGGCAAACTCGCATCGACGGAGGATGGTATCCGTCTTGCTAAATTTAGGGAGGATCGGTGACTTTTCGAGGGGACCATCTTGGTAAACCGAGAGAGGAGTGAGGTCGATATCCGGTGGCTTGAGAGCCACACCATGGTAACCCAGCAGAATCGAAATGAGTGTAGGATAATAGCTCAACCTCATCGCTAGGGACACAGTTGATAATTTCTTGCCTGCTCAGTAGAAATGAAATCAAACTCTTATATGAAGATTGGGTAGTTGGAGCACACAAGGAGTGGGGAAAGAGGATGGATAGGATATATATATGCATCTTACGTAGGATATGGTAGGCTGTGGATTGTTTCCTCAACTTGTTGGCCCCCCAACTACAACGCGTGAATGATGGCCATAGGATGAAAAATGATTAGGGGTGGCCCTGAAAGAAATTTCTTTTTCGCAAATAAACTCCCCTCAAGTACTTGCGGGATAAATAGAAGTTCATTCCCCCCCCAGCGAGTATTTTCCCTTCGGGGTTAATTTGGGTACATAACAAAAGGAATAACAGCGAAGGTTTTGAGAAGTAGCTCATTGCGCGCGAACATGTAGCTTTATTCCACTGTTTCTTTTATGTTTTGCGAGGTGAGAATTGGGTCCCATTAAATGCCATTAATAAAATCATTGCTGATTTGTAAAAGAATATAAATATCTAAAAAGTGAGGCAAGTAAGAATAAGAAAATGAATAATATAGGGGGGCGGAAATGGGTGTTAAATCTGATCCCTTTGAGCAATACCATCCGTTTAAGCAGTACATACATGGCTACTACTAAGGTATTAATGCCCAGGAGGCATGAAGCCAGTCGCGGAATCTCTGCGGCTTGACGTTGACCAGGGAATGCAAGTTCGGACTCCCAAAGTCATAAGAACCAGCTGTCGTCGCTAACAGGTGGTGCAGGCGCCATTGCTGCAGCAGGCTGCCGGAAGCTTTTGCATAAGCCAAAGAATTTTCAAGGGCTTCGTCGGTGAGAATGGCTTTTTCAAACTGGGCACCTATGGATTTTATTAATTTATTAGTGACTTTCAGTTGGCATTGCATTATATGAAGTAACCAAGACTGGTTGGTATATATCAATACAACGAACCGATAGACGAGCGAAATCCAGGAGGACAAAAACAACTCACCACGCATGATCTCCGCCTCCTTCACAACGTCCCCCAGCACCATCCGTTCACCACATACTCTAAACTCCGTCGTCCACTGCGGCAAGTCTAGCGCCGCAACGATATACCTCGCCAAATCCTGCGCGGAAGTCATACATATACACACAGGTTCCCCCAGCGCATTAAAATAGGGAATCTCAGCCTTCATCGTGCGGATATTCATCAGATAACCGCCTTCACCGTCTATATACGTACCCTTACCAAGTTGCAAAGCAGCCATGCCACCCGGCGCAAAGCGCTCGTAGAATATCCCGCAGGCGAAGACTGCGTACTGCATGCCGTACTGTGCGTGGTATCGCAGGCGGGCGAGACTATTCGTGTTTCCACGGTCTAGGACGTTGGCTGCTGGGCGCATGGATGGGAGGCCTTCAAATTCTGAAGGGGCGAAGCGCCGGACGTGGAGGTGGGCGGCGGCATCGATTAGGGCTATCTCGGCTTCTCCTGATATGGTGGAGATGACGGTGTCGATGCCGGTTAGGGCGTATTGGAGGTTGTTGTGATTAGCGTAATCGACTTTTAGTACTTGCCAGCCTTTTGCTGTGAGGCCTGGGTTGTTCTGGGAATTGTGAGCGTTAGTTTTACCAAAATTGGGGGGTGTTTATATATTTTTGTGAATGTACAGTACATACATTTCGGGAAAGGAAGATAAACTGGTGGTATGTTTCTGTTGAGATGTAATGGGCAATGTATTGGGCGAGCCCACTGGTCCCAGCGATTGCTACCTTGACCATGGTCAAATTATGTGTGAAGTGAGAGAGTTCGAAAATACATGGTCTAGAAGAGAGAGGCTAATAAATAGGAATGAGGAAGCAAGAGTGCCAGCTGCTCTGAGTCAAAGCATGCAGTACTTTTCATCATTTGTAAAAGATTTTCCGGAGCAAAAGGCCAGTTTCTCTTAGGGGCATAGCTAGCCCTGGGTCTTCAAGTCAAAATTCGCCCTATGACGCTGTGACGAGGAGGGGTGGGAATTTGGAGCGGAATCCATAAACTAATCAACGTCGTGGGATCATGTTGTAAGAAATTTTCCACGGAGAATAGCGTTAAGTAGAAGGGAAGGGGGAGCGGGGGGGCTCATATGTAGTGTCCGAAAGTAAATGAAGTAGAAGAAAGAAAAACTCAATCAAGACTTCAGGGTAACCAATCTTCATTGTAGGTAGGAAATGCCATATTTGATCAAGCATGATCTTGAGCCCGTAGGGCATCATAATTTCTCAAGCTCACATGCCCATCATCCCGATATGGATGCATGGCCGATGAAACAGTAAACCCTTACTGATTTTTGGCCCAGCATGATTGCTGCCTCCGGCTTTATGAGCAGGCAAAGACCCTGCATGAAATTATTTATGCCCAATAGAATGTCTATGAACTATCCGGTAGTTATGAGAGTAAAGTTTAAGTGTACAGGAAAAGTTAAGATCAATGAACGGACATCCTCTATAGGATGCTGGGAGTAAAGTTACAACGCTCCGGCGTGTGGGGCCCATTTGAAAAAAGAATACGGCCGGCTAATCGGCCAGTCCATGAGCAGCCCGAAAGACGCATCATGACAACGACGTTATGCAGGGTCATTGAACATGGGCAGGGGACACGGGATATAGGATATAGGACTTATGCCGCAGAGCCGCAATCTAAATGCCGCCAGGCATGTTCATCCAGGCAACCCAGGACGAGCCTGGCATAGAACAATGGCCTGCAGGAGCCCAAAGGATAAAGGCGGAGGGCGTAATAGGGCAATGCAAGTGAAATTTAGAAGCGTAGCGCATCTATTCGCGGCGTTGCATTCATAAACAGGGTAATTGTACAGCGGGCTTATTGGGTGGGATGCGCAACGAGACCCTTCTTGAAAGCCGGAAAACGTCATCCCTATGGGATGAAAAGTAGAAATTCATGACTCGAGGCAGCAACAACATCCATTAAAAAAATGGTACTAGCACATATGAATACTCCCCAGTAGGAGTATGGGAGTGACTCTTTGTAGCATCATGAAGGTTCCATGTAGGGGGAAGGGCGGAGTGAGGGTCCAGCAATGGCCAAGCTTAGAACAAGGTGTGGCCCATGCAGAGTACAACATTCTGCGTATCAAGTTCGCCTAACTGCTGATTCCATTCCCCAATTCAAGATTGACAGGCAGCGACTGTTGAAATTGTGATTGTTGCCTGTTGTCTGATGAGTCTTGAGTCTGGGGGAATTTTATGACACGTGACCCCGCGTTCGTGTATGTTCTTAGCGGCATCGCGTTAAACGCGTCTAAGCGCGAGCTTCACAAAAAAAGCAAGAATGGTAAGGACACGGGAATATTCAAAATGGTCTCAATTAGTTCCTTGTTGAGGGAATGGGTATGATATTGAATGAGTAGTAATTTGATTGTGTTGAATGACATGACCACTGAAAGTATGGTGTCGATGTTCCTTGGTTCGTTTCCGTCTCCCGTCATGGAAGTATTCCGTACATACCGTGGATCATACAGTTGAGACTCGGGTTTTCCTAAAGTTATTATACGTGATAGATAGTGAAGTATCATCGTATGAAGAAGAGGAAGAAGAAGAAGAAAAAAGTTGGAGAGGGCGCAGAAGTTTTGATGGTTGATAACTTGATATTCCCCCCCCCCCCACTATATTAGTTATACTATTATACTAGCACCAACTGGCC
>PDND01000270.1:0-32819 GCA_002572855.1 [Emmonsia] crescens
ATCCTAAGTATAATTTGCCCCTCGCAACAGTATATCCTTTACCCATATCTTTTTCCTTGTGCCCCTGTCAGGTTCACATTGGAAAACACCCCTATCATACCCATTCTTGCCATGTATGTGCAAGGAAAACAAGACTGTATACAAAGAAATCAACACAAGTTAAAGTTAAAATATAGACTTGATGAGTTCCTCTGAAAAGAAAAGTGCATGAGAAGACAAAAAAATAAGATGTGTATTAAATGACACAAATACATAACAAGAAAAAATATCCAAGAATTGTGAAATCAAATCCTAAGTATAATTTGTCTCTTGCAACAGTATATCCTTTACTCATATCTTTTTCCTTGTGCCCCTGTCAGGTTCACATTGGAAAACACCCCTATTGTACCCATTCTTGTTAAGCCAGGGACCATAGATGCTCCTTGTCTATCTTGCGCCCCCCAATTTTGAAGATATGGCTTAGAAAAACTCCTCAGCAAATTTTTCCACAACTCGAGACCGAGGTTGATATAAGAAGCGATGTACCACAAGGAGAAAGAGACAATATATAAAGAGATACACATGTACAGATACAAAGCAGACACACAAAATGAAATAACAAAGTTGGAAACATACTCGGAAGAAAGGAGGCTGGTGGATATAAACCAAATTGCCGCCCAATACGCAAACCCGAACGGGCATGAGGAATAAATGCAAGGAGGCCCCAAAGATTGGGAAAGACGAGGAAAGAGTAGCCCAAAGCAAATATTCATGCTAAGAAAGAAGTTGGGTATATGCTTTCATTTACCCCAAAAACATAAGAACAATAAAGAAAATGAATGAAAATATGAAAATAAATTCAAAACCGCTTAACGCTTCTCAAAATTCAGTTGCATCACTCATTTCAGAATATGTGAAGATGGAAAAATAACAATTCCATCTTCTGTAGTCCGTAGGCTGTAGCCGATAAGGGGATTCGAAGTGGTTGACTAAGACGTTAGGACCGACTACTGTGGGCCAAATTTATCTCATGGGATTGCCTAGTCGCAAATCATCAGAAGTAGACAGACGGCAAGCTTCGTGATATATCCAGCTCGTACTATCATCAATAGCCCGTGGTTTAAAAACAAGGAGCATATATGCATGCGGGAGAGTAGCTTAGATAGGGACTATGATACCGTTTCTAGCTCTACGCGGCGACAGTCTGCCCTTGCACGTTAGGCACAGAGTCAATCGCAGGGCGGCGGACAATTCCTCCAGTTACAGGAAGTTGAGAACTTGTACCCATCAGGTACGTGTCGACTTCTCGCGCGGCCTGGCGACCCTCATTGATACCCCTGAAAGAAAATATGAGCAAAAATAGTCCGACAATAAAATATGAAAAGGGTTAAAACACGTACCAAACAATCAGTGACTGTCCACGCCTACAGTCGCCAGCAGCGAAAACACCAGGTACATTAGTCGAATAGTGGCCGGGGGGTGTCTTGATGTTCTTGCGAGCGTCCTTTTCGATTTCTTCCCCAAGCAGCCTATCCTCAGGTCCCAAGAAACCCATAGAGAGGAGAACAAGATCGGCAGGGAAGAACTGCTCACTGCCCTCAACCGTTTTCATGTCCCAACCGCCGGTTGCACTCTTGGTCCATTCGACACGTGCGATGTTGATACCTTTAACGACGCCATTCTTGCCGACGAATTCTTTGGACATCACGCAATATTCACGAGGGTCCTTGCCCATGTGGGTCTTCACTTCAGTGTGTCCATAGTCGACGCGGTAGATGCGTGGCCATTGGGGCCATGGGTTGTCACGAGCCCGCTCTGGAGGTGGTTGTGGGAGCAATTCGAAGTTGGTGACAGACTTGGCACCATGACGGACAGAGGTCCCGATGCAATCGTTGCCAGTATCGCCACCACCAATGACAATAACGTGCTTGTCTTTGGCAGAGATGTATTCGCCATCAGACAACCCCGAGTCCAGCAGAGATTTGGTGTTGCCATGGAGGAATTGCATGGCGAAGTGAATACCGTCGAGCTCACGGCCAGGGATCTTCAAGTCTCTCGCAACCGTCGCACCAGTGGCTATTATGACTGCATTGTTCTCTTTGCGTAGTTGTTCTAGAGAAACATCCCCATCTGGTCCGACGGTGGTGTTGGTAACGAATTTGATGCCTTCCGTCGCCATGAAGTCAACCCGTCTCTGAACGATCTTTTTGTCAAGCTTCATGTTTGGAATGCCATACATCAGCAGGCCTCCAATGCGATCAGCACGCTCATATATAGTTACACTGTGACCAGCACGGTTGAGTTGATCCGCAGCAGCAAGACCAGCGGGGCCAGAGCCGATAATTGCGACAACTTTTCCAGTGCGACTTGGTGGACGAGTTGGAACCATCCAGCCCATTTCGAAGCCGCGGTCAATTATTGCACATTCGATACTCTTGATACCAACAGGGTCGTCAATTATTCCAAGAACGCAAGCGCCTTCACAAGGAGCTGGGCAAACGCGACCTGTGAACTCGGGGAAGTTGTTTGTCATGAGCAATCGATTCAGCGCGTCCTGCCACTGGTTCTGAAAGACAAGTTCATTCCACTTGGGAATAACGTTTGAAATAGGACATCCAGTATCAGACTGACAGAAGGGAACGCCGCAGTCCATGCAACGAGCAGACTGGTATTTCAATTCATCTTCCGTCAGACGTGTGTTCAGCTCAGCCCAATCACGAGTTCGAGTCCTTGGGTTACGATATTTCTCGCTATGGCGATTGTACTTCATAAAACCCTTAGTCTTGTCGAGGATCAAGGCAGTGCGCTTTTTCTCCGTCTTCGAGTCACCAACGCTGTCCTCAATATCTAGGAGGTCACTTTTTTTGGATTCCTCGTGATGATCGTGGTGTTTTTCAGCGACATCCCTTGCGGGATTTCTGGGCAAGTGTGGAAGGGCGAATTCGGCTTTTTTGGCAGCGGCAGCCTTTGTAGCTTCCTCCTCCAATACTCTCTTATAATCGGTGGGCAAGACTTTGACGAAATGGTTCAGCGCCCGGGTAAAGTCAAGAAGGATACGCGCAGCAAGTTCTGAGCCGGTGTAGTGATGATGGTCTTCGATGAGGCCTCGTACGAAGGCAATCTCTGTTGGGTCTTCGATTCTAGAAACTTCAACCATTTCCATGTTGATTTTCGAGTGGAAGTCCTGGTTCACGTCGAGGACGTAGGCGATACCACCAGACATACCAGCTGCGAAATTGCGGCCAGTCGGTCCGAGAATCAGAACGCGGCCTCCGGTCATGTATTCACAGCCATGATCACCGACTCCTTCTACGACCGCTGTAGCACCGGAGTTACGTACAGCAAATCGTTCAGCAGCTACACCGCGGAAGTAACAGTGACCGAGTGTGGCACCGTACAAGCAGACGTTTCCAACAATGATGTTATCCTCCGATTTAAAGACAGCGCTGCGAGGAGGATAGACGATCAAACGACCTCCTGACAAACCTTTACCAACATAATCATTGGCATCGCCCTCAAGCTCTAAGGTCACACCAGGCGCAAGGAACGCACCGAAGGACTGACCAGCAGAACCTTTAATGTTCGCGTGAATAGTGTCTTGCGGAAGGCCAGCCTCTCCATACCGACGACTAATCTGGTATGAAAGAGTAGCGCCCATTGCGCGATCAGTGTTAACAACGTCGCACTCAATACGGCATGGCAAGCCTTTTTCCAGTGCCAGTTCAGACTCAGCAATGAGTTTGTTATCCAGACGAACGTGGAGGCGATGGTCTTGCTTGCGAACATTGTAAGTCGCCACCCCAGGTCGGAGGGAGTGGGCAGGGGTGAGAATCAGAGAAAGATCAATATTTTCCATTCTAGTTGACGGGAAATCATCCCGCATCTTCAACAGGTCAGCACGACCTACCATTTCGTTAATAGTGCGAATTCCCAATTTGGCCATGATCGCTCGTAGTTCGTTCGCGATATAGTAGAAGAAATTGATAACATGTTCAGGAGTTCCTTTAAATTTTTGCCGTAGAGCAGGATCCTGGGTTGCAATTCCAACAGGGCAAGTACTATACGGTTAAAACAATGGTTAGCGATAACATTTTCCAAATATATAAACCCAAAACGATACTATTCAAATATTTGAAAGAAGAAAAAGAAAAAGAAAAAGGGAAAGAGAAAGAGAAAGAAAAGGAAAGAGAAAACCAAGAGTAACAAGTTTCACCGCACCGCATGTGAAGGATCGCGCATGCCTCAGAGGTCTACCCTCGCCCCGCGGGGGTTGGCTTCTCAAGCCTAGAAAGCAGAGCAAGACTATCTGGGTAGGTGAGAGCCCAACTTTATCCTCATCTAGCTTGGAAGGAATCCTTAAGCCTTATAGATGCGGGACTAGGCGAGTATCAGAGTCCTATCCTCACATTGCTAGGCAATCTGGAAAAGGCTTCTCTCCAGGGGCGAGGCCGGGCAGGGACTCAAGTCCTATCATCTCCCAGCTAGGGGAGTCTCTCCCAAGTCACAACAAGAGGAGCAAGGACGGACTTGAGTCCGCCTAGGTTGAAGACCTTGACAGAGGTCCGTTGGAAAGGAAATCATAGAATGTTAGAATAAAGAAACAATCAAAAAAACCCACTTTAAATGACAATTGTGAACGACAAGACGATTTGCCAGCTGGAACTGGCCTCCGCTAACTTCAATAGCTCTGTACTTCCCACCCTCGGCGTCTTCAATTTGAAAAGGGCGTGCATCATGATTGTTGTATTTTTTGTCGAGATTCATTCTCTTCCGAGGAAGAAGCAAGTGATGCTGAAACTTGGCTGATCCTTTTCCAAGGTAAATCACCCATATCATGTCACTAGTAGTGGCGAATGCTTTGTGAGGGACGACCTTCTCCTCATTGACTTCAGTCACCGAAATTCCGCAGCTTAATGCCAATTCTTTGGTATCATGGACGATTTTCCTATGCTCCTCCGTCATTTGTACGAATCTGTATGTGTTGTGGGACTTGACATAACAGCCATCAGATTCCATCAATCCTGCAAGTACCGCAAGCCTTGCGTCTTCATCCGCTTTCATATAAGCCTTGGGGATTCCCGAAGACTTGTCATCTAACACCCCAAGCTCCTTGAGTCCATCGCGGACAGGATTCCAATATGGGCCGGGTACATCTTGTGGCGACATAATTGCATACACATAAACGTCTTGCTTGCAAGTATATCCGTTTAAGAGAACAGTTCCAGCAGGGTTGCTCAACTTCCGACTCAAGCAAAGAGGCTTACATCCCTGAGGCCTTGTCTGGTTAAGCCTAGTGACATAGGTTTGTAGCCACACCTCAACTTCCCTATCAGAGGAAGTAATGGCGGCCTGACCCTTGATACCATCTCCAAGCCAGAGGCCCAGAAAGTAAGGCTCAACGGGGAGATATTTTCTATTTGCCCCAGCGAAAGGTTCGTGGGCAAGGGGAGCGCGATAAAGTTTCAGGTGATTCTTTTTCACTTCCTTTGAGCAAAACCTTTCTACCTCCGTCACGGTTTTGAGGATGATATCGCCGTTTCTAACGGCGTATGGGTCAAGGAGATAGTAGTGATCAGAAGTAAGGATTCGATACGCAAGTTGGGCTTGCTCAGTGGTGCGAAAGCGCCTAGAAATCTTTCGAATTCCTCCACAGTTGCACCCATACTTGGCTAGGGAGGAACGGATTGAAGTGAACTTGGTCCAGTCATCTGTACCAGTCGTAAACTGGGAGGAAGGAATATCGGATCCATTGGAGGTGGAGCAAGTCGTATGCAGAGAAGCCTTTGTGCTGGAACGGGATGCATAGCCCGGAGCCCCCGGCTCAGAGGATGGGTAATCTATATCGACAAATAGCCGTTCCCCAATATCCTTCAGGGAGTCGATATCGAGTCCAGGCTCGTCTTCAACCTTTAGGGTACCAGGGATGGTTGACTCGCCCTCTTGACTTGGGTCAGTCTTTGCAAGCCCTGGACCAGGAACCAGGTTTGGTTCAACAATGCCAAGGGGAGTCCGACTAGTCCTAGGTCGGTGGGGAGGATACTCTAGTACGTCTTCTAGGGGAATAGTGATTTCTTGCAGTGTTCGTTTGTGGTTGGGGGGACTTATACTTAGACGCGTCTCAAGGTTAGAATAGGTAGGGCTGCGTAACTGGGATTTGAACTCATCAGGGGCCTTCCGTAGTTCCTTGTTGGCAGTTCGACTTAGAAAAGCTTGAAGGGCAGGGGAATATTGGTCACTGTAACCTCGATGGTAGTGTTGCTCAAGAGAGGAGTCGGCGTGCCCCTTACGCTGGTAGTTGATATGTTTGGAGTCAGTGGGCGTATCTTGCGAGTCGATCAAATCGGAGCAGAATATATCGTCAGGCAAGTCTAGTTCCAGTTCATCGCGCTCCTGGGCAGGCTGGGGGCGATTACAGGAGGTGAACCAGGTAAGAATATTATCTTTTGGAGGATTAGAGTCAACTCCTGTGAGAGCCAGGTTGAGTAGATGGTCGGGGGTGCAGGTAAAGGATACATGTTCTCTCGAGTCGAAGTCTTGATAACGGATAGATTTGAGGGGTCCTTCTTTAGGGGAGTCAACCCCAAGGCAAAGGACTGGGCGACCCGCTTCATCGAAGAGAAAGTCGCCGACTTCGATTTGATCCACACGCCGATCACCACTAGCAGTGCGAACAAGAGTCGAGCTCCCCAAACATTTGCGCATCATTACACAACCCATAGCAATGAGAGGTGTTGTTGCGAAGCCCCATTCCTCCGCTCCAAGTAAACAGGCCATCGCCACATCCCTACCAGTCCGAAGTTGACCGTCAGTCTGAACAATAACACGGCCGCGAAGATCGTTGAGAACCAGTGTTTGGTGAGTTTCTGCAAGGCCGAGTTCCCATGGAAGCCCAGCATATTTAATTCCGGTCCATCGAGAAGCTCCGGTGCCTCCGTCATGACCTGAGATCAAGATATGGTCTGCCTTGGCCTTGGCCACACCAGAAGCAACAATACCAACGCCAACCTCAGAGACGAGCTTGACTGAAACGCGAGATCGAGGATTTGAACATTTCAGATCGTAAATGAGTTGTTTCAAATCTTCGATTGAGTAGATATCGTGGTGTGGTGGCGGTGAAATAAGGCCCACGCCAGGGGTGGAGTGGCGGGTCTTGCCGATCTCGGCGGAAACTTTATGGCCAGGAAGTTCTCCTCCTTCGCCAGGTTTGGCGCCCTGGGCCATTTTAATTTGAAGTTCATCGGCGTCTGCAAGGTAGTTGGATGTAACGCCGAATCGGCCAGAAGCAATCTGCTTGATAGCAGATCTCATTGTATCGCCATTCTCCATCACCCTGCTACGCTCCGCATCCTCACCACCCTCTCCGGTATTTGACTTGCCTCCGAGCCTATTCATCGCAATAGCAAGAGCAGAGTGAGATTCCATGGAAATAGATCCATAAGACATTGCGCCAGTCACAAAGCGGCGAACAATCTCAGTCCAAGGCTCGACCTGATCAATTGGCACAGGAGGGCGTTGTTCAAAGTCGAAATCGAGTAATCCACGTAGCGTACAGTTCTTGATTTGCTCATGTTCAGAACGCGCATAAGCTTCATAAGACCTATCATTCTTGGTGCGCACGGCATCTTGGATGTTAGCAATGCTGACGGGATCGTTGATATGGTGTTCACCGCCATCACGCCAATGATATTCGCCGGATTCCGGCAACCCAGGGATCTCGCTAATAATTCGCGATGGGAAACCTCTCTCGTGGAAGGCAAACGCATCTTGCGCGATCTGCTCAAAGGTCATACCTCTTATCCTACTAGCAGTGCCGGCAAAACAACGGTCAATAACGCTGTCATCAATTCCGAGGGCTTCAAATATCTGGGCGCCCTTGTAACTTTGAAGGGTCGAGATACCCATTTTACTCATGACTTTGAGGATACCGCCATCAACTGACGCCTTGTAGTTTTCGATGACCTTCTCGTCAGAAAGTTTCTTACGGATCAGGTTCTCACGGTTCATCTTCAGAATGCATTCGATAGCCAGGTAAGGGCAGATACCATCAGCGCCATATCCAAGAAGGACGCACATGTGGTGTACCTCTCGAGCTTCTGCAGTTTCAACAATCAAAGCAGCCAGCGACCGCCACTTGTTTCGAACGAGATGGTGGTGGACAAGACCAGTAGCAAGAAGGGTAGAAACAGGAACTCGGTTGGCAGAGGTAGCCCTATCGGAAAGGATAAGGACTTTATCGCCGTTCTCGATACCTTCAGTTGCAGCGTTGCAAATATCGTCCAGAGCATCCAGGTAGCCCTGAACTCCCTTGACTTTCTCGAATGTGATATCAATTGTTTTAACGGGCCAGTCCGCATGGATGGAGGCCATATTTTTGATCGCATTGAACTCATTCAGTGATAAAATTGGTGAAGTGAGAAGGAGACGATGGCATTGTGAAGAATCCATCTCCAGGAGATTCCCTTGTGGGCCCACGTAGCATTCCAGAGACATGACAATTGCCTCCCGAATTGGATCGATTGGAGGATTGGTGACCTGCGCAAAAAGCTGCCGGAAATATTCATATAGAAGCCGTGGCTGTTGAGCAAGACATGCAAGAGGCGCATCGTTGCCCATAGATCCGAGCGCCTCCTTCGAATCCGCAGCCATAGGACCCAAAATGAGACTGACTTGCTCGTAGGAATAGCCAAATGCCTTGAGTCTTACATCACCCTGGACTGTAAAATCATCCAAAGTATATGATAAGTCAACATTTTTCTCTATCAAGCTTTGTTGAATTTCAGGGAGACGAAGCAGCTCTCTTTCAATCCAAGATCTGAAATCATGACGGCTGGCGACAGTACTTTTCAACTCGGTGTCGTCAATGATCCTTCCAGCGACAGTGTCAACTAGCAACATTTTCCCGGGCTGTAAACGCCCCTTTTCAATGATGCGCTCTGGATCAAATGGAATCGCGCCAACTTCAGAAGCGCAAATTATGCGGTCGTCGTCCGTAATGTAATATCGGCAGGGTCGAAGACCATTGCGATCCAAATTAGCACCACAGTAACGTCCGTCGGAGAACGTGAAAAGTGCTGGCCCATCCCACGGCTCCATCTGGCAAGCAGCCCACTCGTAGAAAGCAGCCTTCGCCGGGTCCATAGCAGGATTGTCCTGCCACGCCTCCGGGACCATCAGCATCACCGCTTCTGGCAAGGATAAAACTCCGTTTATGGTGAGTAGCTCAAGTACATTATCGAAGGCGGCAGAGTCAGAGCCAGCGTCCTCAACAATTGGGTAGAGGTAATCGAGCTCATCACCAAAGATATCGGATCGCAAAACCCCTTCTCGTGCTCTCATCCAGTTCTTGTTGCCGCGCAAAGTATTAATTTCACCATTGTGTGCAGCCCAGCGAAGCGGTTGAGCGCGATCCCAAGACGGGAATGTGTTTGTAGAGAATCGGGAGTGGACCAACGCGAAATGGCCTTCATAATCAACGGAGACCAGATCATGATAATACTCGTAAACCTGGACAGGAGCCAACTGACCCTTGTAGACGATGTTGCGGTTGCTGAGGGAGCATAGGTAGAACCAGTTGGCGAGCCCCAGAACATGGGTCGCGCGTTTTCGGAGGAAATAAAGCTGGCGTTCAAAAGTGCGTTCATCGAACTGCTCCGGGTCTGTATTCTCTGGCCTCACCCCGTCGCCATAGGCAGACTGAAGCACTACAAACGGTTGCATGATAATGGGCTCGCGAGAAAGCGCAGCGGGGCCCAGCAAAGTGGAATCGTGGGGGACATCCCGCCAACCCAACACCCGCAAATGCAGCTCTCTGGCCAACTCTTCAAAAGTAGATATGGATTCTTTCAGTGTTTCAGAGTCGGGCTTAAAGAATAAGTTTCCCGTGGCATACTGGCCCATTGGAGGGAGCTCGACCCCGGCATCACGAGCGAAGTGCTTCACAAAGAACTTGTGCGGGATGCTGGTCATCACTCCAGCTCCATCGCCGTCTCTTGCATCAGACCCAACCGCACCACGATGGGTCATGTTACAGAGCAAATTGCGCGCTATGCAGAAGGACAGAGGTTAGAACCATTTATGCTACAAGAAATGAGCATTGTGACGTTCTTACCATCGCTGACGATTTTATGACTCGCCTTTCCCTTGATATGGCTTGACCGGACCGTTAGCCGTAACATCATCCTACCACCACACCAAGGAAGGGAACAATTCAACTCACGCCGTGAAGCCTACACCACAAGCATCCTTCTCCAGCTCGGGGTCATAGAGACCTTGCCGTTTCGGCAAGGCCTCTGCCCAGCCATATCCCTTCTCTGCCTTGTACTCCGTATACTCGAACGGCTGTTCCTCTTCGATGTTTTTACCATATATCTGTTCCAGGAAACCCATGCTTCCGTCGGTGACCGACAGATAATGATAAAAGGCAAGGTTATGTGAGATTACTTGGTGATCTGGATACGCAGGTATTTGGCTGGGGATGAAATTATGGGTGTTCTTGTCCCTTCTGTTGGGTGACTTTAGGGTTTCGCTCTTTTTACTTTTTTTTTAAAAAGCTACCGAACCGGCCGAAGCGGACACAAGGGTTATGAGATTGATGTCGTCACAGCCTTATGGCTGATTCAGCTCGTTGATGGGGGCTTGAGATACCAATTGTGTCGAAGATGGTGGAAGAGAGCGATAAAAAAGAAAGGAGATGGGAAAGAGGAAAGTATATCAGCGACTGGCCCAAGGAGGGGTGAAGCCGCAAATAACAACGGGGAGAAAATACCAAGGAGCTGTGTGGTGGGATTTTAGATTCCGATAAACATTCCCCGTGGCAAAAAGTATTACTACAATTAACTACGGAGCCCTGGAGCTCTCCAATGGATGACGGGAGAAACGCCAGATGTCAATCGAAGCAAGCTTGATATCGACTATCTCCGACAGCTAAATTTGTGCGGGAGCAATATTTATTAATGCCCTTTTACCCACATTCCCCCATGATGACGACGAACACACTCCGTACTCGCTCTCCAAGATTGCTTAAAAAATTACAAACAGGGGAGATATTCCACTGAAGTTTTACATACAGCGATGAGGACCGGATCACTATTTTCCTCCGCTCCTTTCCTATCGTCCCTAGTTTTTCTCCGCGAACCAGACAAGACATCAAAGCTTGAGTTCTGGTGAAAGAAAGATATTTGTCGAAGCTTTTGCCCTACACTATCTAAATCATAGATAAGGAACTCAAACACCAATCAGAAACATGGTAATTGCGACATGGGACGGCCCAAAGCTCTAAACGTCAAGATCCGCCCAAACCCTTGGCGTGCAGGGTGGGGACCATCTAACTTAGTTAAACTTGACAAGGGATCAAGGCCAAAGACAACCTGGAAGCAAGACTCAAGGGCACCCCCGACAACGGAGCGCTGGGAGTTACAGCTATTCCATCATATGCAAAAAGGGAACCCTTACCAATTAGTTAGCTATCTAGCCAGCAAAAGCTTAAAAGTTACTACATCCCGGTGATTGGACAATTGGCACTGGCTCGCCTGAATCCTCTGCCAGGCACACTTCGCTGCTCTCACCCGACCAAAGGGTCACCTATCCACGGTTATCAAGCTCAAGAAAGCAGGAAAGGATAGCAAAGACTCCAACAAAATGGTGATTATCTACCTATATCTTGTTCGAACAAAAATATAGGTAGTAGAGATAATCACTTACACTATGTGATAAACTGCTCATAGAAATGGCTTGCATGCTGTTGAAGTATGGCAGAGTTACACAATTACACACCGGGACGGGGCTTATGGTTTCCGGAAAGGGAGTCTCCACGCCATTTCCAAAAAATAAAAATAAAAATACACAAAGAAAGAAAATAAACATTATGGAGGGTAAACTCTGGATAGGACATACAACCAAGGTAGAAAGAATTCCACGAATCAGATCTAGGAATGCAAGACACATCACCAAACTTCTTCTTAAACTCCCAGGATGATGATCATCATTATTAAAACAAAAAGAAGAAAAGAAAAGAAAAAGCTGCAGCTAGAATTGCTACATTCAAGATTGCGCCAACGAAAACGTGCCCAGTGCAGCTCTGTATTGCCTCACATTACATTCTTATGCATATTCCTATGCACCTCAATGCTGGGAGGGTTTGAGAACATCCTCTCCCGACGAGATTGGCCTCTCTAATTATGTATTTTTGCCTTCTTTTGCTGGTAAACTTTTTGTTTTGTGTCGGACTATCACTAACTACCGCATCACTATATAATTGTACACGCCGATGTGCTGGCTTGTCCTTCACAGCTGGGAGAATATGTATGCATGTCAATCCGGTGGAAGGAGATGGGAAAGCTATTGCTAAACATTGCGCAAACCCAGCAAACTTTTTTCGAGGGCGTTCTTGAACCTCGGATAAATCGCAGTTCATGTTGGCCGTCAATTCTGGTGGGACATGGCGGTCACTATCTCAGACCTGCGAATATAAAACGGAACCATATAAAAAGAATATTGTTACACATGGAGAATGATCCTCATCGCCAAGAGACGGCGTATGCCTTAGCGTGGAGGAACAAAATTAAGCCTGCGCTAGGTATGTACAACTAACCGGGCCAGCAGGGTTTCAATAAATCCGATTTCGGCGTTGGACCGCACCAAAGAGCTGCAAGATGTCGACAAATCTGCATGTCATTGCCCAGAGTCATCAACCCATCGCCAGCCCATTATCTATGCCAAGCTTTGGGGGAAGCCACAGATCTAGAACCATACCTCAGACATCATACGACATGATGGGCCTCGCTATACATGGATTATGCACATCAGAATTGCGAATTCCGATTTCATTTCGGGTTATCAGGACGTTAACATTACGAAAAGATATGCACGAGGTGACATGCGCATACGCCAGCATGGTCACCCTCAGAGAGGGACTTCAGGGCTTCCGCAGCCTAATGCTATCAAATTTTTTTGCTCCCATGCGTCAGTCAGATCTGGTATATACGTTCCCAGCGGGGAACTTTTCCCGGTCATCCCGGACTCAGGTTACGCGGATCTGCATCTCTTCAAATACTACTCATGGGCTCCTCCCGTAAGTCCCGCTGTGATCTTGCCATGACAATTATCAATAATAAAGAGCTCTCTGCTCTGTCTCACAAATGCTACTTATTTAACTTCTCCTTCAATTTAGTTAATTGCTACAAAAAGGTAGTGAGGACAAGCTACCTATGTACTATTCCAAGAAAGCATAAAACCTCAAAGGTATGGCCAAGAGATGGATAAGAAATACGAGAGTAAAAAGCATACCCGTTTAAGAAGAGAAGACGTGCTTTCCCTTCCCCACCAACTCTCCGCCCGCCTCTAGCGGATATCTTAGCTGCCAAGAGGCGGGGAGAACACAACTGTACATTATTATTATTGCCTGGGAGGGGCAGTCTTCGCGCGAAAGCAAGGCTTTTTTTTTTTTTTTTTTGTTTGTTGCAATTCCTTAAAAGTTTGCGGGTTTGCAAGAAGATATCAAAGCCAATATAATATAAAAGAAACCATGCATTTCTGTTCCGAAGTTCCCATTCATACATCTATATAACTAGGTATTCTTCTTGTCTCCCTTTCAACTCCCCTCTTGCTGGTTCCCGAACAAATATATATCATTTTTAAAAAGACATATTCTCAAAAGGAATCCTCAGTGCCCGCTTCTTAGATCTGAATAATTCTAATATGCTAAATAAAAACCTCTGATTAATGGTATTGCCCCGTAGACACTCTTTATCTCCAATAACATCAATTCTAAAATAAATTAAGCTTTAATTTACTCTATCGCGCATAGTTACAGGTGGTTTATTATTGGCGGGACCTAGAGTGAGGTTGGAGTATGCTGCCACTCCGACTTCGCCGGTCCGTCCAACTCTCCAGACGGACAAGAAATCGTTGTTTCGGGTCGGGTATCTCAACTATTATTACAACTACCGGAAAGAAGGAAAGGAACTAGAGATGAACTTTGGAAGCTGGAACTGGTAAAGTAATAGCTTAATTTAAATACTCCTGTGGAGGTCCACCACCGCCTTTATTGCAGCTAGTTGCAGCGGACATGGACGCAAAATGCACATATTCTCTCTTATTTGGCGGGACCGATGAAAACTACTTATGTACAGTACTTTTGAAGAATTCTTCTTTGTACTTTGAGCAAGTGACCTTCTTTTCATTTCATACTGTTGATGTTTTCTTGTTGCAATATTTACGTATCCACCTAGGTATGTACAGGTATGCATGAAACCCCTGTCAACACCGTTTCCTGAAATCCAGAAGCACATAATGGAGAGAGGAAAGCTATATACCTTCTATATATCAAGGGGAAATAGACTTACATAGGCTCTTTTGCGTTTAACAACGCCTCAGAAATCATATTCTTCGCTTTGTTAAATTTAGTTCAAGGGGGGTTTACGGGGTTTATGGGTGGGATCTATATCATGTATTGCATCATTTTCGATACGAGTGATGCTACTTTCCTATCCTGTTGTTACTAGAAGCAAACGCATATGAGCGACGCGCCGGTTGTATTCTGTCTGTATGGAAATGAGAAGAGAAGAATACAAGAACATTTCATTCCTGTGGCTGAAGGGGGGTAATAGTAAGAATATTTTGAGAATTTGAGTTGAAATTTTCCCCCTTTCTTCTTTTATGTTCCGCTCTGTTGCTTCCTCCGTTTCCCATATTGCTATCTAAACTTCCGAATGCAATATAACCAACAGCGCTGCCCTCCCCCTCCCCCTGCTCTCGCTTTTCCTCCATTTCCCAAACCCATACCCACCTTTTCGTGAGCTAAACACACCACCCTTCTTCCTTCCCTTCATACCGCTCTCTCTACCGCTCGCGGTAAGCGATCATTTAAGCCTCCTTTGATATCTCCATCAAATCTCGATCTTCGCTGCTCACCTGCCATTTCCTCCTTGCCAACCAAGACGGAATTCACGCCGTCCACCTGTCGTACATCCGCAAAAGGTGCCTCATCCCCTAACCCTTGAGGAGGCCAGATAAAGCAGATGGCAGTCATGGTGACGAAGCTGATAACGAAGCCGACGAAGAAGGTCAGGTTGAAAAGTTTGATCCAGTTCGCTAGGGGCGGGTGAGTGATGTTGTTTACAGAGGCGATAAGGCCGGCTTTTTTGGGTTAAAAGGTTTGTCAGTGGAAGAGTAGGCGTATATATATATAGTAATGGTTGGCTTTGCGTAAATGTGAATCTATATGTACATGTACTGTACATTACATACATTTCAGACCTCATCGCACCCTCGACGGGTTCTGTAGGGGGCTGAGGAACGGGGTTGTTTGAAGAGTAGAAAAATAAACTCACGAAACAATGGCCAAATGCCAGATATGAACGCAATGAGAGCGCGCCAGTTGAACCCGTGCCAATACCAGTATATGCCGTCCGGGTCTCCCGTGTAGAGATCGTTTAACTTGAGTTTATGTCGGCGGATGATATGGTAGTCGGCTAGCATGATGCCACTGAATGGATCCCATGATAATTGTTAAATTTTAAATTTCTTAATTTATGTAACATGGAAGAAGTGGCAAGAAAAAGAAAGGATGAAAGGTGCCACGGACGTCAGAGAGGCCATGAATATCCCGAAGCCTGATAGTACGGATAGGAACTTTGTGGCATTTGCGAGAAGTTGCCAGGGTCTAGAATAGATATATCATTAGTTGTGGAAAGGCCTCAAAAACTTGTCTATTCAAGATATACCAGGGGTAACTCTCCCATTACTTACTGAGAACAAAACCCGATCAAAGCCATGATATAGCTTCCACGGATGATGTTGATATATTTCGGACAGAGACCGGCCATATCCATGCCCGTCGAAACAGAATTCACAATAATGGATATCTGCAAAATATTCACAAATTATCAAAAAGAAAGATCCGTTCTAAATTTCCCATATTATAAAACTGCAAGATAACTACAAGAAAGGGACATACCGCAAGCTGCGTCGCAACCATCCCCACCGACGCAAAAAACACCCCCGCCCTCGCCCTTGCACTTGATTGATACTCCTCCTGTATAGCCGCAAGCAGATATATGGGATTCCACATAATCTCGCCAAGCACATCGTTCGCAGCACTCGTCACGACGATACCAACGATCGCAGTTACGGAAATGGTAACTGGTGCTGCTATGAGCTGCGAAAGCGTAGGCGCCAGGGGCCGATTGGCATATCGCGTCCAGTCAGATTGACCCAGTGTGCCAGCACCCCAGGCTCCCAGGATAGCGCTGATACCGTAGAGCATACCCCAGCCGATAGAGGGGGTGCTTGCGGGCTTGTGGAACATGGATCCTGCGCCATGTGCGGTTTTGACGGCCCTGCAGTATGGGTGGAAGCGTTGGGGGTTAAGATATGGACAGTCCGCTTTATTTATTTTGGGGGGAAGGATAAAGGGGTAGGAGAGCGCACCATATCAATATCCCAATGCAAGACGATGTGAAGAGGACGAATGAAATCGCAAATGGCTTTTGTAGGCGCTCGGGTGGGATGAGACCAAGCGGGATGAAGACGGCGTACCAAATGATCATGCCGATGAAGTCATTGGTTGTCAGATGGGAACTCTCCGCGAAGTAGTTCTTCATGTGTGCGAACCCTAGATATCAACCTCATCAACCAGATGGTCGACTGTCTTTAGAAGGGGATGAGCAAGAGCAGCTTTACCTGGGATAATCGCCCCGATAAGGACTCGAGTTGCTTGTCCACCCCTTTAAGATTTAAAAAAATGATAAAAGGGTGCAATCGTCAGCAATGAACTCCAATTCCATTCCATACAAAAAAAAGAAAAGAAAAAGGCAGCAGTCTTAGATATAGAAATTACATACCAGTACGACTGTATGCCAAACCACATCGATCCGACAAAGACTCGAATCAGGACTGGGACTTTTTTTTTTTGTTCCCAAACGACAGTTTAATTAGCCTTGAATTAAATATCCCATGATGGCAGCAGGGCGTGAGCGATGGAGTAAGGGTATATATATATATATAAATCTCACAATACGATCCCCGCATGCCCCAGGAAAACCGCGATGCAACCGTGAATCCAACTTGCTGCTGTTCCCCCATCCACCCACAGGCCACCGCAAGCAATCCAGTAAGCATGCCGCCAGCAACCTAGTAAAAAATAACTCCATGGTTAATTAAAACGTGAGAAGTTTAGTACGTAAAGAAAAGAAGGGGGGTAAGAGATAAGACATTCGCTGCGGAGCAAGAGCAGCGATTATATCGAATAAAACCACCCACCACACACCCAATAGCCTGCTGTGGACTAAGCCCAAAGGCAAGCAGCGTGCTCCCAATCGTCCATGCGAAGATACACGAGCCTGATACCGTCCAGTATCCTGATATATGTTGCCATATTTTCACATTGAATCAGTAGGATATATTTATGTTTTGCGCAATGGGATAACATGCAAGTGTGAGTGCATTGTCATCATATATCTTCTTCTTCTTCTTCTTCTTCATATGAATGTAACCATCAAGAACTAATACCGAAATAACCCCAAATCCCCCATGTTCGCCTCTCCGGCGGAATCGGGATGAGGTCGCGGTTGCACCAGGTGGTGTTCTCGTAGTGTGCGTTTTCGTCAATTGGCCTATGTTTTCTCAGCATGGAACGCATTTATAATGGTGGATTTTGGGAAGATGGATTGTATAGGATTGGGGCAAGGGGGCAAGGGGGAGAGGAAAGGACTGTTATTTCTTTACACCACAGCCGCCCTTTTCAAGCTCTCCCAACTAATCTTCATATTCATCTTCATCTTCATCTTGCGGTTGGTTTCGTAGAGTCTTTATCAGCATGTATATGTGGTTCTTAATAGCAAGATAGATAGGCAGCCAAAAGAGTGCAGTGCGTGTGTAGGATGGATGAATTAAAGCATCCATCGCCAGCACTCCGCGCATATTATATTGACAGCCATATAGGCTTTTCTGTCTGTTTGCCTATATATGAAGCAGGTTTATCATGTTGCACAGAGCTGAGCTGAGGTGGGCTGAAGAGAGTCAACAACCAGAACATATCCCATATAAAAAACATCACCATGAGACAATTTATCTCAGATATTCAAAACAAAAACATTAGATTTATATGTATATCATCACTACCAGGCAAAAAGTGAGCTTTAAGCATCTTGGAAGCTGATGATAGCCTGATAGGCATTTGCTGAGGAATGAGGTTTGGTGCTAAAATAAAGTAAAGCCCAGGCGAAATCTACGCTAAAAGCAGTCTCCATCAAGCAAGGATCATAGGAAAGAAAAGTCAAGAAAAATTAAAAGCAAAGATTGAGAAAATACCAGAATTTTCTCAATCCATCGTTACTATTTAGTGGCTATGAGGAGAAATGTAATTAAAAAGAAGAAAAAGGGGCACATGGAACCACGACAGAAGGAAAATTAAAATGGAAAAAAAGTTGGCATTAGGATTTTCCTCCCACTAAAGAAGAAAGAAGACTGTTGATGTTTGTCATTTATTAATTTTCGTCGTAGCGGATGAATAGTAATTTTAGAGTGTGTGTGTGTGTGTATGTGAGCAGGAGGATAGAACAGGTTAAAAATCTTTTTTGTTTTCCAGTAAAGAAGCAAGCATATAATAAGGAAAGAAAGAAGGAAAAAACCAGGAGGCCGTGAACGTTAAACAACATGAAGAAAAGAGAAAAGAAAAACCCGTTAAGAAAAAATACCAACTAAGAAAAGAATAACTAAGAACATAAAAGGAATTTTGGAATAATTATTACTAGGAAGAAATTTAGTCGACCTCCTCGACGGTTGGGCCGTCGTCGCCGCCGCCAGTAGGTCCACCAGCTCCGGCACCGGGGAAGCCGCCGGGTCCACCAGCGCCGGGGAAGCCGCCTGGGGCACCCTCACCACCGGCACCGTAGAATTTCATCATGATGGGGTTGGCAACACTGTATTAAAATCGTTAGCATACCAATTTCTTGATTTTCTGGGAGGAAAAAGGGATTTGGAAGGGTGGGAGAAAAGGAAAAATATATTTGCATACCCTTCAAGCTCCTTCTGTTGAGACTCATACTCCTCCTTCGTGGCAGTCTGGTTCTCATCGAGCCACTGGACAGTTTTATCAATCTCAGCCTTGAGCTTCTCCTTATCGGCAGCGTCGAGCTTCTCGTCGACCTTGGGGTCGCCGATGG
This sequence comes from [Emmonsia] crescens, assembly GCA_002572855.1. NCBI lineage: Eukaryota > Fungi > Ascomycota > Eurotiomycetes > Onygenales > Ajellomycetaceae > Emergomyces > [Emmonsia] crescens. The sequence goes on from PDND01000270.1 coordinate 19,143, forward strand.
TGTTTCGGAGCGAGTAGGCGTATGACTCGAGGCCGTTCTTGGCACTGATGCGGGAAGCCTCGGCCTCATCCTCAGCCTTATACTTCTCGGCTTCAGCTAACATGCGCTCGATGTCGTCCTTGGAGAGACGGCCCTTGTCGTTGGTGATGACGATCTTGTTAGTCTTGCCGGTACCCTTCTCGAGGGCGGAGACGTTCATGATGCCGTTGGCATCGACGTCGAAGGTAACCTCAATCTGGGGCACGCCACGGGGCGCGGGGGGGATGCCGGTAAGCTCGAACTTTCCGAGGAGGTTGTTGTCCTTGGTGCGGGCACGCTCACCCTCGAAGACCTGGATGAGGACACCGGGCTGGTTGTCGGAGAAAGTAGAGAAGGTCTCAGACTTCTTGGTGGGGATGGTGGTGTTTCGCTTGATAAGAGGAGTCATGACGCCTCCAGCAGTTTCGATACCGACAGACAATGGGGTGACGTCGAGAAGGAGAATTTCGTTGGTGGACTTGGAAGAAGTGTCACCAGACAGGATCGCAGCCTGGACGGCAGCACCGTAGGCAACGGCCTCATCAGGGTTGATGGACTTGTTTGGCTCCTTTCCGTTGAAGAAATCGGAGACGAGCTTCTGGATCTTGGGGATACGGGTAGAGCCACCGACGAGGACGATCTCGTGGACGGTGGATTTATCGATCTTGGCGTCGCGGAGGACACGCTCAACGGGATCCATGGTGGAGCGGAAGAGGTCCTGGCAAAGCTCCTCGAAACGGGCGCGGGTGATGGAGGTATAGAAATCGATACCCTCGTAGAGAGAGTCGATTTCAATGGAAGTCTGAGCAGCAGAGGAGAGGGTACGCTTGGCACGTTCGCAAGCAGTGCGGAGACGGCGGAGGGCACGTGCGTTGGAAGAGAGGCTAGGGTTAGGGTTAGCATGGACTTTTCTTATTTCGATTTTTTGCCTCGTCCCCCACCCCCGGCCGCGGGAGAGGCCAGGAGGTGAGGAAAAGGGACGGGAATCACTTACTCTTTTTTGTGCTTTCTTTTGAACTCACCCACAAAGTGGTTAACAAGGCGATTATCGAAGTCTTCACCACCCAGATGAGTGTCACCGGCAGTGGACTTGACCTCGAAGATACCCTCTTCGATAGTAAGGAGAGAGACATCGAAAGTACCACCACCCAAGTCGAAGATGAGAACATTGCGTTCGCCCTCAACCTTCTTGTCAAGACCGTAAGCAATAGCGGCAGCAGTAGGCTCATTGATAATACGGAGGACATTGAGACCCGCAATGAGACCAGCATCCTTGGTAGCTTGGCGCTGGGAGTCATTGAAGTAGGCGGGGACAGTGACGACAGCATTGTTGACAGTGCCACCGAGATATGCCTCAGCAGTCTCTCTCATTTTGGTAAGGACCATAGAGGAGATCTCCTCAGGGGTGAACTCCTTAGTCTCGCCCTTGAACTCAATCTGAATGACAGGCTTGCCCGCCTTGTCGATGATCGTGAAGGGGAAATGCTTCATATCAGACTGGACCTCAGCATCGGCGAACTTGCGGCCAATGAGACGCTTTGCGTCGAAAACTGTGTTGGTAGGGTTCATGGCGACTTGATTCTTTGCGGCATCACCGATGAGACGCTCTGTGTCTGTGAAAGCAACGAACGAGGGTGTGGTCCGGTTACCCTGGTCGTTGGCAATGATTTCGATACGGTCATCACGGTAGATACCCACGCAGGAGTACGTGGTACCCAAATCGATACCTGTTTGCAAGCAAAAGCAAAAGACGCAAGTCAGCAATCAGCGGAATACGATGGATGGAACAGGAACAAATGCAAGGAGCAACATACCGATAGCGGGACCCATTTTGAAGAATTAGGCGTAGGAAGTGGGATAAAGCGCCAGCAGTTGCGGAGTATGTAGTATAGTATATGATACAGGGGGGTGTAGAGGAAAGGAAGTTGATGATGAAGAGAGAGGATGAGAGATGGGAAGAAGAAGAGGAAGAAGAAATAGAGAAGAGAGAAGAGGTAGAAAGTGAAGATTAAAAGAAAAGGAAAAAATCAAGAAGAAGTGGGATGTTGTTGTGCGGGCCAAAATTGTTTATATGCGGGCGGTGAATTTCGGCGCCAGAAGCTTCTAGCAACTTCAGCGGGTTCGATGACCATCCACCACATTCCACCACCACCAACAACCACCACAACAACCACAACAACCACAACAACCACAACAATTACAACAATTACAACAATTACAACCACAACATCAAGCGGGGTTTATTCTCTATACAGCACTGGAATATTCTACTCGGGGGCGGGAGTTTGTCTGTGTCTAACTATCTATGTATATCTACTAGTATGTTGATCTATTCTGATCTATGTTGATCTATCTATGATGAAGCAACGAGAAGCGAATGTGACGTAATCATAGTGGGCTGCTCCTAGAGGTCCCGGCCCTCAGCAACTAAAAGTTACTAACAAAGTTACTTTAGGGAAAAACTCTCTGGCATCATCCATGAATGACCACACAAAGAATGCATAGTTGTGGCAAATCCTCTCCTCCCCCAAAGCAACCCCCCCCCCAAGCCCGGGGCAATGGGCCAATGGGGCCAATGTGTGGAAGCGGGAGATACCATAATCTGAGCTGAGAAGCATACCTAACTAACTCAAGATACCGGAGACAGCCGCTTCGTCCTGAGGAGCAAATCCTGACAGTTTGATATCATAACATTTCTGCTCGTCATTCATTTCATATCTCCTTGTAACCCGGAGGAATTGATTTTCCACTCCCGGCACCTTGGGCTGTTCTAGCTTCCGGGTACATTTACTCATATATATGCTCCACAAAACAACCACCTTTTATATATCAAGGTTGATGCTTTCTTTATATACCAAATATGTTCTAGCTCCTTTACGCTTAAGCAGGCAAAGTAAAATATAGGAGAAGTTAAGCTGGCTGTTACATTCTTTGTCCCTACTTTCCATACAGTTTAAATATAGCCAGCCAGCCAGCCAGCCGAGAACGGAAACATACATACATACCTTATTGACTTATAAATGTCAGACAATGGGAAAAACGCCTTACCTTTTTATATACACAACATGAGTAAACTGCTACCATTATCTGCTGCAACGGGCCGTGTTTCTTGTTACTTCCTACTACCTCACTTCTCTGGGGCACACTCACTAATGGTAGTGAGTTGCGCCTGGCACGGTTAGCTGGCTGTTCTTATTTCAACATTTTCTCATCAAATCCTCATTTATTTGAAGCCAACATTCTCCGTCATCACCATCATCATCGTCGGCCTCTTCTTTTCCTCCTGGTTTCTTGTTTAGAGTTGGTTAGGTGTATGCGGAGTATGTACGATGCTTTTAGATTATATTTCTATTAATTGGGACGGAATAAATATGAAAACTTATATGGGAGTCCATTTTACAGTCACTGATAAGTACTCCTCCACCTGCTGTGCCCTGTCAGCCAGATGCCCGGCAGAAGAAATCCAGGCTCTGCCCACAGACGGCACAAAATCACACCACTCCTCCTCCTTCCCTTTCCTCTCCGAGGAGTATATAAAAAAGAGAGAGGAAAAAAAGCAGAAACAGAAAAATGGGCACGGCATTTTACACGTGAGAGATCAAGAATATAACTAAATGGATGGGATCCCGGCTATAATGCACGAACAAAGAAAAATACCTAGGTAGGTAATACTCGGCAGTGTATAAAAGGAGAAAAAGGCATGCATTTGAACCTAGGTCAGGTACATGGACACCTATCACTCCTCCGACAAAAATATTATAAAAAATAGATAGTATATATGCACAAGGCTCTCTCTGCGTTCCCAGGGACTCTGCCCAAAACAAAAAAAAAAATTAAAGACTTAACCTACCATCTACTTCTTTTCCTAGAATATATATGCATATATACTTATAGAACATCACAAAACAAACAAACAACAACAAAGAAAGAAAGGAATGAAGGAAGAAAATGAATTGAAGAAAAGCAAAACGCCCAAAGTCGCAACAATGCGCTCCACACACACCTTCACCGCCCTCCTTTTGGGCCTCACAGCCACTCTCTCCATCCCCATCTCCGCCATGCCAACCTCCCAACCATCCGACATCGACAAAGCCATGGGAAAGATTTCAATGGCGCTATTCCCTTTCATGACGAATAAACAAAACCGGAATGGTGGGAATGATAAACTGCCGGGTAAGGATAAGCAGAAGCAGAAGCAGAAGCAGAAGCAGAAGCAGAAGCAGAAGCAGAAGCAGAAGTCGAAGTCGAGGAACAGGTTGTGGCTGTGGCGACGATAATAGTTGATAGACGAAGCGCCGGGGCAGGGGAGATGGCTACCGATGCAGTAGTCGAGAATACCAACGAGGAGTTGTTTAGGAGGGAGGGGAGTGGCGATAAGAATGCGAACGAGAAAGGGGCAAGGATGATGATGATGATGATGATGATGATGATGGGGGAGGGAGGAAATAGTAAAAGCGAAAGTGAAAGCGGGAGGCAGTTAGTTAAGAGGTTTAGGTGGTGGTATTGGATGTCAGCGACGGATGAGGTGGAGCCGAAGAAGTTGAAGAATGCTGCTGCTGCTGCTGCTGCTGTCTAGGTATCCATGTATGATTTCGTTCTGTCGGCTTTTTTCTTCTTCTTCTTCTTCTTTTTTTTCTGTTTTTGGGAGGGGGATTATAGCTAATTGTGGAAATCTATTCATGCTTAATTAGCTGGAGCCGAAGAATGAAGTAGCGGCACATATGTAAAGGTGAAATGAAATGCGAGTGATGGCCTGGGCTTTTTCCTCCTCCCTCCAGCTGGGCTGGCTGTGTAAGAGGTGTTATTTTATCTTGAGATATATTTTTTTGTTGCAGAATTTAGCATGCTTTCGGGATGGAGGCCGGGCATATGTTTTGTTTATCATGCCCATGAGAATATAAAGGAGGCCAATATATTTTGTGCTATTGTCTGCCTTGGTGTTTGTTGTTAGGGGATATTTTTTCGGGGGAAGCAGAAAACAGAAAAGTATTTCTTTATTGATCGCTTTTTATGTCTCTTCTGAAGAAATGAAATTTCTATTTGAAAGGTGATCAATATTTCAAAGAATTGGACGGCTTGAAATATGGATCTGACATGGAATATCACACGTGTATGCAGTTATTTGGAACTGCATATGAATGTCTTCATGTAAGTCATTGGCTATGAACAACGATACGTTCAATCAGAAAATATTATTAGAATGTAGAAATAAAAGAATACTAACTAGGAGTAACAAACGGGCTCTCTTGGAATTCGATTACCAACCGCTGAGAAGTCCTATGAGGAAATAGTAAGTTAACTATTTGGCCAAGGCTTGTAAAAAAGAGACTCGAACCTGAATACAATCAATATCGTCGTCTCAGCCATAAGTTATGTACCTAGGTAGTGTTCAAAAAAGGGGGTTCAATGGCTGCCCCAACCTTGGGGAATAAATACCTAGGGCTTCCCAAGTCATCTGATCCAACCCCAAACCGGCCTAGTCCCCCCCCCGCGACCTAGGCTAGCGTGAATCATCGCGACTCTTTTTGCGCCTGTCACAGTTGTTGCGGGAGTGTTCTAGACAAACAACACCACCATCTCTACCTATCCTCCCAGAACAGAGATTTTGCTCCAATCAATATCTTCCCTCATTCCTTTTTTTGCTTAGCTTTTTTCATACTTCTCCATCACCCCCTCTTTTCTACCTCTTACTTAAACTTCCCCAACCGCCGCTATCACATCATGGGCGACACCGGAGCTGCTACCTTTGGCGGGAGCGCAAGTAGCGGCCTGGACAAGGGAAAGGGCAAAGTAGTCGACAACCATCCAGCTGACGATGTGAGCATGGGCGAGGATGAGGAGAGCTCTTCCGATGAGAGCGTGGTTGAGGACGTGGTATGTACTGTACCTAAACATTGAGGGGGGGGAGGCAATCCAACCACCCCTCCTGTCCCTTACTCATTGCGCACATACGAGCCGCACGTCTTACCTCCATTCGTTGCTTGGGAAGAAAGCAATTTCGCTAACAGATCTTTTGCTTGCATCTACAGCTTGTCGATGGTGAGGATTTCATATAGTTACACCTTCACACCAAATTTACCCCGCCCTTCGTACCGGAAACCATAACTTGTCCTTCTATATATCCATATACCAGGAGCGCGTTTCTCGCGTGTTGTCTTTCCACCCTCTCCCTGCCTAATTATTTTTTTTTCAACAAACTAACCCATATTACTTTGCGGGAAAATAAAGAAGACGAAGACGAGTCAGCACAGGACAACCTCGAACCCATCTCGGCTGCCAACATCATCAGTGACGGCCGACGCACCCGCGGCAAAACGATTGATTTCGCTGAGGCTGCGATAAAAGCGCAACAAGCCGGCGAGCAGATTGACGAGGATGATGATGACGACGATGGAGATTTCGAGGCCCATGACGATACCAACAACAAAAACAACCATAACCACGACGACGATGATGATATGATGAAGGATTGAAGAAAAAAATGTTATAAAAGATGTGAACCAAAAAAAAAAAAAAAAAAAAATTTTGACGAAATGACAGGAATACAACGCCATTTGATTGGATTTTGCTTCTGTTCCAAAGATAAAAGAATTAAGATTTTTTGCGCCCATTTTACACACCAACAACCATATCATCCCTTCCCCCTTCTTTTCGGTTAGGGGGATTTTTTTTCTCCCCCCGTCTTACCCCTTTGATATTCTGGTGGGGCTGGAAGTATGTGTTTTCGCAGGCGTGTTAAATCCCGAAACTACGTTACTTTTTAAAAAATTTAAATTAAAAAAAAAAAAAAAAAACCAAGCGACTTTGGCTGCGGAGCTGCTTGTTTTTCCCTAGCCCTCTTGAACAAAAACAGTCATGTAAACAATCTGGGGAGGCAGAAAGAATTCAAAATTCAAAAATGAATAAATAGATTAAACATTGGATTTCAGTACATTTGGGGATATATTTTCCTCTTCGTTCTACAAATCTTTTTCACCTTTTTGCTCCTTCAGCAGAGTACTTTTTTTTCTACCTATGATCTAGATCTGAACCCTACCAGGGCAACAAGGAGTAGTAGATGATGATTGTGCTCACTCAAAGAATGGTGGCGGACACCCATTCTGAAGACGAATAGCATATTCATGTTGTTCAAGAAAACACATCAATTGTACACTTCTTGTACGGAGTAGAATAGAATGAATGGGAAACTCTTTACTGGGACATTTCATATTAGGGCTTCCCATTTCCGCTTTCGGCCAACGACCCAAATGCCAAGGTTTACCACGCTATACCATTCTTGGAGTAGTACATGGATGACTCAGCCACATCACCCATCCCTTGATCCAACCTTCATCAAAACGAAGCCAGATATATTATATTGGATCTGTTCGCAGTCTAAATCCCGCTTCTATTCTCCAACACATGATATAATGTCCGTCTCTTGCGTCACATGCTGATATTACAATAATGGCGTCGAGGTACGTCTCTTGCAACAAATAAAAGCCCCCTTTTTTCTTTTTCTAACCTCCTTTCTAGGTTCAGCCATTCCTCCCTTCACCAGCGCGACCCTCGAGCTTCGTCGAGCCTCTTCGATTCATATGGCGGCGGAAGCAGCGAGAGAATTCGGCAGGGAAGCAGATCGCCGGGCGGCAAAGTTGGCGGATATGGATTTTCCGGATCGCCTAATGGAAATCTAGATAGAGGCGTTTCTGCTGGATCTTATCGGACGGCAACACCTAACTCGAGGTATGTTTAGGACGTCTCTAAGCGGCCACAGTGTTGGATATATAAAAGAGACAGGTGTGGCTGACGGAAGACCCGGGTTGCTATCAATATTAGGGGCCAATACTCCGATGCCGTTCTTGACTCCCTCGAGGCACAAAACGACACGGAGCTGGAAGGCATGTCCGCAAAGGTGAAGATGTTGAAAGATGTATGTCGCATACCCACTTTTCTGTCATTATTAGTCAACCCCATTGAAGGAGACCCGACCTCTAACTTTGTGTGAAATAAAAACCAGATAACCATCGCGATCGGGGATGAAATCCGCGAATCCTCCGCCCTTGCGGAAAAAATGAACGATACCTTCGACAGTACGAGAGTACGACTACGTGGCACTATGAACCGGATGCTTGTCATGGCTGAGAAAACGGGCGTTGGCTGGAGGGTCTGGCTAGGCTTCTTTTGCGCCGTATTCTTGCTCTTCACCTATGTGTGGCTATTTTGAATCTTGAATCAAAAAAAGATAAAGAAAAAGGAACGAACAAACAAGCAAACAAGCAAACAAACAAGGAATCCCGAGAATCAGGCCAATTTACGCCTGGGCCGGGCGTGGATAAAACCAAATACAAAACTTGGAAGCAGAAGATGGAGGATATGGGAGAAAGAGAAAAGCCACGACGTGGATAAGCTCTGTTTGAAGGGAAAATGGGTTAAGCTCGAATCGCCCCTCTCTGCGTGGCCGCGCCTCCTCCACCCCCGCTTTTTCTATAAGAGAACCAATCTTCGACCTGACGAGATATCATATCCTCCTCCTCCTGACACTGCCACACGATACCTGGATATCCAATCCACGTTTTTTTGACGACACTGCTATATATATAATACCCTTTGGTGAACATTCCACCTCCCCGACATCCGCCGTTGTACATCCACCACCATCGCATATACGGAGTCTTTTTTTCCAAATATATCTTTACAGCCTTTTCTTGTGACTAGAGCTAGGAAATGAAGAGAAAAGAAAAAGATCTGGATGTGGATCTGGATCTGGCGTTTTCCTTCCACACAGACAAAACCCGGCTATTTTTTTTTTTCAAATGAACATCAGGGAGCCACCGGCGCTGCAAAGGGACTTTGGAATGGGGGTTTTTTTTTTTTTCTTCATTTACATTTTGCCATTCCTCCTTTCTATTTTCCCCTCTTATTCCTTATAATTAATTATCTTTCTACACGGCTCCATCCTCGCCATTAGAGTGGACTTTTCCCCTGTCCCCAGTCTACGAAATCAATGTGATATTTGATGTATAACAACAGCGTTACTTTTTTCTTGTATTTTTTACGGGGCAAATTGGATAATAGAGTTAATGAGCGCGGGTCCTTTTTTTTTCCCTTTCATTCTGGTGTGATTATATACCATTAATATTGTGGCATGGGTACTGTTGTTGTTGGTTCTACTGGGATGTTTCTTTTGTTCTCTTTTGCAATTGGGGTGGCGTGTTTTTGTCTTGTCTGACAAATGGGCTATCTTTCCCGTCTTGTACTTCATTACCCATTGTAGCGCTTTTAGCAATCAGCAATTAAGAAAACGTGCATTGAATTTACATTCTATATGCTTATTTTATTTTACTTACAGTTAAATTTATGTTCACTACATGCGTATGTTGTGTCAATGCGGGGAGTTGACGACTTCAGAAATCAGTGAGCCCCCCTCCCTCCCTCCCTCCCTTTCGTTAGCATCTCTGATAACAGAAATTGAACTGACGGTATTTGAATGTCATACGCATAATCTAATTATAATTTGATGAACATGTTCTATCCCCAGACCCCTACCGTTAACCTAGGTGAATAATTGACAACAGTAACAAAACAACGGATATCTAAACAGGCCGCTCTATTAAACGCCTTGCTGTTATTTTAATAAAAAAGAAAACGGCACGGCTGCCCCCGGCGCGCAAACTCGTGTGAACGCCGCATGAAGAAGTGAATATTGAAGATAACCAGGTTTTACCCAGGACAAAGGATATAGTGACAAAGTGACAAAGTGACAGTGTAAAAACTACATATCAATACTATCTGACGACGCAGCCATGGCAGAGCGCCTCCTCGGCCTCCTCCGTTGGTTGGGTATGTTTTCCGGCGATTCAAAACCAACCGGACTGCTGTCGCCGCCTCCGCCTCCACCTCCACCCCATCTCCGCAAAAATAACCTTTCCGCTTCAGTCTCGCGGTGCATGGAAGAAGAGTGCGGGTGAAGGTGCGGTATGGAGGAGCCCGGGATGGCGGAACTGCTTGAGTGGAAATGGTGCGCGGGAGATGCATGGGTGTCAACCTCCATATCTGCGTCAACGTATACGTCCTCCTCCTCATCCTCTTCATCGTCGTCTTCGTCGTCGTCGTCGTCTTCGGTGTCAGTGTGCTCCCACTGCTGCTGCTGCGCAGTGCCATCCTCTGCTAGACTGGGTATATCCGCATCGAGATCGCGCTCCATGATACTGTGTCCCTCCTCCCCCGACCCCGATCCCGATCCCGATCCCGATCCCGAGGCGGACAGGGGTGCGGAGGGTATATCATCGTCAAGGTCAGGTTGGTTATCGAAATAATCCTCATTATCCTCCTCATCCTCCCCATCCTCATCATCATCGTCATCATCATCAATCCCAAACCCATCCGGCACATCATCATCCAAATCCCTCTCCATCAACCCATCCTCCTCATCCTCCAACCCCTCATCCCCCTCCTCAACCAACCCTTCCACATCCCCCTCCCCCTCTCCCCCCCCATCCGCATCAGGAATATCATCATCCAAATCCCTCTCAAACGCCCCCCCTCGCTCCCCCTCAACCCCACCATCACCCGCAAACTCCATCCCCAAATCCCCCTCCCCTTCCACATCTCCATCCCCCTCCCCCTCCGCCGCCGCCGCCGCAGCCCCTTCCTCCCTCTCCGCCTCCTCCTCCCGCACCCCCAACATGGTCTTCGAGCACCCCGCCGGCTTAATCCACGCGTACCCAAATGCAGCGATGTTCTGCTTGCGCACCTGCAGCGCGTGCTCCTCGAGTAGAAGGGTTGCTAGGGACTCGGCTGATGGTGAGGAGACGGCGGCTGTGGCAGCGATTGTAGTGTTATTGGATCGCTGGGCACCATGTTGCTGTTGTTGCTGTTGCTGTTGTTGTTGGCGGCGGGCGTGTGCGCCCTGGTTGTTGTGGCTGTTGTTGTGGTTGCGGGGTCGGTGGGGTTGGGAAGGTGTGTACCAGAGGGTGTGTGACTGTCCGGGATGGTTAGTGATTCTGTTCAGTTTAATTTTGGGAACCTAGGGTTGTTTTTCAAGGGTATAGATTGATATTGAAAGGACTTACGTCGCGAGGTTCTATGAGGGGGAGCGAGGAGAACATGTTCTTTCTTTTTTTTTTTTTTTTTTTTCGGGGGGGGTTTTCTTCCTCTTATTTATTATTTGAATGGTACGTATCAGAGCGTTCTACGTATCATCTCTCGTGAAAGGGATAAATATTTATTTGACATGGGGTCATTGGGCGCGTTATCTTATTTTCCTTTTATTTTGTCAGGGTCGGAGCTTGTTCAAAGCATCCATGGATTTGTTTACTAGTAGTTTATGCAACGATGAGGTCAGAGCTGCCAGAGCATGCGTTATCACGTGATCTAGGTTTAAAGGGGCTCGAGGGTTGATAAATGTCCAGAAGTTGACAGTTAGTGGAGTATATCATATTTGAAACTATATCTGTATAGATCATGGAATAGCCGCTCTCAGCGACCCAACGCATTGCAGAATAGCGTGAACCACCCCTTAAAAGACAGGGATATACTAGCTCTATAAAAAAAAGAATTTGACACATCAAAACCCAACACCGCCCATCCCACTCAACTAGTTACCACACGTAACCGTATTAAACAAAGTACTAATACAAAGCTGAGGACTATCACAAACCCCACCCCCCTTACAGCAGACCTGAAAAAACTTATTCAGACACGTTTTCCCCTCGCAGAGCCATGGTTTCTCGCGCGGACAAACCTGCTTGCCTCGCGGGGCAAGAGCCGTCATGATATCCTTTACATGTGTTCGGCGGCGATGGAAGGTTCTGGGGCGTCCCTTTGCGTCATTCAGATTTAGGTCGATGGGATATGTGGATTCTTTGAGGGGAAGATAGTCAGGGTCTAGCGTGTTTACCATGACGCCTAGGGCAAGAGTAAATTTCTCGAGGACAGGTGTATATTTGGTATTGGTTTTCGTTGACAAGGGCGTAGGTGTACCTGCTATGAGGGAGATGTGTAGCAGGATAGCGAGGAGGTTGTGGGTGGGTTGCATTTTTGATATGATAGATATCTCACTGGGTCAACTGGCTGTAGGAATGAGAGTGGGTACTCAGCACCAGTAAATTTGTTTTGAGACACTCAAGGGGAGGCCTCAGAAAGCAATGTATGTGGTAGAAAGAGTTGTAGCAAGGAAATACCACAGTGGAAATTTGAAGATATATATATATATATATACCCCTCGTTTACATGGAGGCAGTGAAAGCAGAGTGCCTTTCATTATATCTTGATATCCCGGGAATAACAAGAAACCTGAGCGGTTTGTTTGTATAGTATATATATTAGGTGTATATACAGCCTTAGGCCAACAGCCCGTCAACGTAAGTTGTATATTAGGCGACATAAAGCCCGCGGCCAGAGTAATTGCTGGCCTGTCACCGGGGATGTATAGGGCAGAAAATAAAAAACAGGTACTAGTATATATCAAACATGAGTCCCCACTTTCTTCTATGGAAGATAAAGAAAGAGGAAAAGAGGTCAAAGGAAGCGCAATATTGAAAAGGTAATATTTCAACTTTATGGAAATATTATATATTCAAGTTCCCTTTGAAGAAACTGTTGAAACGGGGAATATAAAAAGAAACCCAGATAATACGCAGCAGATATCTGGAGACTTCAACCGCTGTCTCCAATAAATATATATATATATATATTATTTATCTCTGTGTTGGTGATGTTGATACATATCACGGAGATATCACGGAAAGAACCTTGGAATTCCCCCCATATATTTATTCCCCATCAACCTCGGCATGTTTAAACTGTGGATTACATAACACGCTCAGACCAGCCAACTAATCCCAATCCAGCTTAGCGTCTCCAACCCTAGAAAACGGCAACCCGCGCCAAGACCCGAACGAGAAAAATAATTTTTGAGCTTCGGCGACAGACAGAATTTCAATTATTCAGATATCGGTTCTATCGGCGGCGTTTCTTTTCTCTCTCTCTCTCTCTCTCTCTCTCTCTTCCACGTTGGTTTTCTTGCCCTCTCTTCCCGTCGTATACCTGCCTTTCCTCCAATCCCTTCGTTTTTTTGTGTTTGTGGTCAGCTCCCAATCGCGCAATAACCATGTCTCCCCCTGCTCTTGTTGCTCCTGGCGCAGGGTCTGCCGCAGGGTCTGCCGCAAAGGATGTGACGAGAGAGTCGGCGATGGCTCGCCTACTCGGTTCCGGTACGTTTGTTACTACTATCTTTACGAATACTGAATAGGCTTCCCTTCTAACAATTGACTCTAGGTTGCTCCGGCATTGCTGAACTTCTTATTTTCCATCCCGTATAGGCCCTTTCTACACCCCCCCTCTCCCTTCTGACAAGGCTTCCCAGCTAAGACCTCTTCAATCGTCAGGTTGATACCACCGCAAAACGCCTGATGAGCCATCAAGGAAAGGTATGGTTACCAAGGAGCTCGTCCCTTAATATGTTCGACTCAACTCACACTTTGCAAAGATCGCCAACACTACGCAATTGACCAAAGTCGTTTTCAAAGACTTCGCCGACGCCTCTGTCGCGAAGAAGTTTACATCTCTTTTCCCTGGCCTTGGATATGCTGCTGGATACAAGGTATGATTCTTTCCGGATACCAACCCTTGATTTACAAAGGTACATTGACTGATACTTGTCCTTTTTTTTTTTTT